>BQNB010003014.1:0-47853 GCA_026074375.1 Tanacetum coccineum
TACCCACAAACCCAAGACGATTAACACCATTATGGAAGTTTTACACACCCTTTACATGGATTTATGTGGACTGCTGAGAGTGCAGAGTATTAACGGGAAGAAATACATTCTAGTTATCGTTAACGACTACTCCAGGTTTACATGGGTAAAGTTTTTGAGATCAAAGGACGAGACTCCCGCTTTTGTAATCAATCTGTTAAAACAACTTCAAGTTGGTCTCAACAAAACTGTCTGGTTCGTGCGGACTGATAATGGCACCGAATTCGTTAATAAAGATTTGACTGATTACTATGAAAGCGTTGGCATTACCCACGAGAAGACCGTTCCGAGAACTCCTCAGCAAAATGGCGTTGTTGAACGACGGAACCGCACTCTTGTTGAAGCTGCTAGGACTATGTTGATCTTCTCTAAGGCTTCATTATTTCTTTGGGCAGAAGCTGTTGCTACTGCCTGTTACACCCAAAATCGATCCCTCATACATACTATTTACGATAAAACCCCATATGAACTTGTACATGACAAGAAACCGGATCTTTTGTTTCTTCGTGTTTTTGGGGCTCTCTGCTACCCAACAAACGATAGTGAAGATCTTGGTAAATTGAAAGCTAAAGCAGACATTGGGTTCTTTGTCGGTTACGCACCAAATAGGAAGGGTTACCGAATCTACAACAAACGAACCCGACAAATCATGGAAACTATTCACGTTACATTCGATGAGCTGACTGGGCAAACGGCTCCTGTACACTCCAGTCCAGGACCCGCACCTAACCTTTTGACGCCTGGACCTATCAGTTTAGGGCTCGTACCTAATCCTCCTCCTACAGCTCAAGTTCCAGCAGCTCCAGTTCCAGTCAATCAAACCGGTCCTTCGGTTTCCATCTCCGTTAATACGGATGCACCGTTGGAAATTTATTCACCCTCATCTTCGGATCATCAATCTTCTTCTGTACATATTGGTGTTGTAGCTGAGCAATCTATTGAAGTAAATCCTTTTGCACCAGTTGATCTCGAACCCTTTGTTAATGTCTTTGCTCCAGAACCGAGCTCTGAAGCATCATCATCTGGGGATATCTCGATAGCTGAACCAAATCACCCCACTCAACCTCATGAACATCTCCGAAAGTGGACCGACTCTCACCCGATTGATAACATTATTGGAAATCCTTCTCGACTAGTCTCCACAAGAAAACAGCTTGCAACCGATGCATTGTGGTGCTTCTACAATTCTATACTGTCAAAGGTCGAACCAAAAAACTTCCAATCAGTAGTTACCGAAGACTGTTGGTTTCAAGCAATGCAGGATGAAATCCATGAATTTGATCGACTGGACGTATAGGAACTAGTGCCTCCTCCGGACTGTGCCAAAATTATTGCTCTCAAATGGATCTATAAAGTGAAACTCGACGAGTATGGTGATGTGCTGAAAAACAAGGCGCGTGTAGTAGCGAAAGGATTTCGTCAAGAGGAAGGACTTGACTTTGAAGAATCCTTTACCCCGGTTTCCAGACTAGAAGCTATCAGAATCTTCCTTGCCAATGCTGCCAGCAAAAACATGACAGTTTATCAAATGGACGTGAAGATTGCCTTTCTAAATGAAGAGCTTAAAGAAGAAGTCTATGTCAGCCAACCTGAAGGCTTTGTTGATCCAGATCATCCACATTATGTATACCGTCTGAAGAAAGTTCTTTACAGGCTGAAGAAGGCACCACGGGCGTGGTATGACACTCTGTCGAAGTTTCTATTGTCTCAAGGATTCTCTAAGGGTGTAGTCGATCCGACATTATTCATTCGGAAAACAGGCAAACATACTCTCCATGTTCAAATATATGTTGATGATATCATATTTGCCTCGACTGATCCTCGAGATTGTGACCGTTTTTCAAATGAAATGAGCTCTAAATTTCAAATGTCGATGATGGGTCAAATATCCTTTTTCTTAGGTTTACAAATTTCTCAGAATCCCAGAGGCATTTTCATAAATCAATCTAAATATGCTAAAGAGATTATAAAGAAATTTGATCTTCATAACAGTGACCCTGTTGACACTCCCATGGTTGATCGGACCAAACTGGATGAGGACCTCTCAGGCATCCCTGTTGACCAGACTCGATATAGGGGTATGATTGGATGCCTGATGTATCTCACAGCCAGCAGACCTGACCTAGTTTTTGCAGTGTGCATGTGTGCTAGATATCAATCTAAGCCCACTAAAAAGCACCTAGAAGCAGTTAAGCGGGTCTTTCGGTATATTCAAGGAACCATTAACATGGGGCTTTGGTATCCAGAAGACACCGCCATGGCACTAATAGCATATGCAGATGCAGATCATGCAGGTTGTCAAGACACTTGAAGAAGCACATCTAGTAGTGCTCAGTTACTTGGTGATAAGTTAGTAAGCTGGTCATCTAAGAAGCAAACTAGCACGTCCATCTCTTCAACAGAGGCTGAATACATAGCTATGTCTGGATGCTATGCCCAAATCCTATGGATGCGGTCTCAATTGTCCGATTATGGCTTTGCATATAATCACGTCCCTCTGTATTGTGACAACAAGAGTGCCATTGCCCTCTGCTGCAACAACGTCCAGCACTCCAGGGCTAAACACATCGACATCAGACATCATTTCATTCGTGAACAAGTTGAGAAGGGAGTGGTTGAGTTATACTTCGTGAGGACAGAGTATCAACTGGCGGATATATTCACTAAGGCTCTGCCGAGAGAGAGATTTGAATTTATTCTCCCAAGGCTTGGCATGAAGTGTATGTCGCCAGAGACACTCAAGCGTCTTCAGGATGACAAGGATGAGTAACGGACTTGCTTCAAGTATCCTATGTATATATGTACATATTCAAAACCAAAAAGAAAATACAAAAATATAAAACCAACAAAATCCATAAAAATCAGAAAATAGAAAATTCCAAAAATATAGTTTCTCAAGACATGTCTTCCATTTATCGATAACATTTACGGGCCTAGAAATGTCATTCAACAATGACACGGGTTTGTAAATGAAGCTCGAACGGAAGTTTAAACTTTTCAAAACATGTCTTAATGGCTTGCTATTATTTCTGATATGCAACCCGGTTTTCAAAATGAGGAAAGCATGTCGCCAAAAAGACGGCTGTTCCTAGCAACGGGTGATTAAGTTCTCCCGGGCATGGATTACTTTATATCCGTGCACCCTCGATCTAATGTACGCTTCAGTGCATTATTTCTTGATTCAGAAGAGAAATCTTCTTTTTATCCAAATGATTTTCCGTCTATGATTCTTCAGAAAATTATTTGTGTTTTAAATGGTGGAAATGTAGTGTTTGAAAATCATTCGAACCTGAATTTCTCAAAATTTGACACTCAATCAACGACTATAGCTCTTTAAATAGAAAATGGGTCATTAATTGAGGGGGAGAGTGGATTTCAAATTTATGACATGTATCAGGCATTTTTATGCATCATATAAATGATTGAGAAAGGTTTTGTATCTTACTGGGTTATAGTTTGAGGGGGAGTTAAACTTGTTTTAACTCAAAGGGCCAAATGTGTCAATTGTGTGCAAGTATAGGGTCTTATGTGCTATTTGCTACTTGTCTCTTAGTCTCATAAAATGTGAAGGACCTTTTGTGCCAATTTTGCATATCAATTTTCCCCTTAGTAACACATTTGTATTAAATTAAAAACTAGGTAGAAAGAGAGGGATTGAAACTGTCATTGGTTGAAAGTTACAATATGGTATAAAAACCCAATTGCGCTTTGACCTAGTCAAAGCTTCCTAAATCGGTCAAAACTCAACCACTCGTTTCTCTCTCTCATCTCAAAACTTAACCTATCTTGCGATTTACCTGATTTGTGTTTATTGGTGTGATTTATTGTCTAGGTATTGCTTGTTTAATGTTCGTTATCATATATCTATGATTTATCTAGAATAAATTAACCTGAATCTCATTACATCGCATTGTTCTTAGGGTTTTCGAGTGAAATCATCATCTAAAACTAGGTGAGTGTTTCTAAGTATGTTTTGACTGCTGGGTTACCTATGTTATACATATCTGATGCTTCGTTGTTGTCTATTTTGCCTCCCCTTTAACTTTCTTAGTGTCCTCATGATTTTCGCATATTATGTGACATTTAAGTCAAAATCATAGTCGTACGATGTTTGTAATGGCCCTTTGTTGTTGTTATGGCTGTTAGGAGGTAATATAGAATGTATGTAATGATCTGGTTAAGCCGTAAATGCCCCAAGTTGTTAGTTGGAATCTGAGATTTTAAACCTTTTTGGTTGCGTTTTGTATAATGTTCTTGGTTGCGTTTTGTATACTGTGCTTGGTTGCGTTTTGGTTGTTTAACATGCTGTTGCGTTTTGTCTGATACATGCTGTTGCGTTTTGCCTGATATATGCCCTTGCGTTTTGTTTGTAATATTGTGCTAAGCAGGACAAAACGCAATCAATTGCGTTTTGTGATTGAAGACCTTCATTAATTCAAATGTAGGACCCACCTTTTCAATTTTTTTCAAAAATGTTGCATTTTGATTAAACTTGAATAAAATATTCCTGCGTTTTGTGTACTTTCATTTTGTCTGATTGCCTGTTGTCCTCTGCGACTTGTCTTTGCGTTTTGCCTATTTTTATTAAAATATTCTTTGCGTTTTGGGTGCTGCGTTTTGTATGCACTGCGTTTTGCCTATTGCGTTTTGATTAGTCTAATAAACATTGGCCTCTGCGTTTTGGCTTTTGCATTCTCTGCGTTTTGTGTGATATGTTTTTCCCAGCTGCGTTTTTGTCGCGTCATCTGAGTTTTGGTCATTGTGTATCGGTCACTGAGTTTTGTCTCCACTGTCATGAGTTGACTTCCGTTGACTTAAGTGTTGTACATCTCGGTTGACTATCACTTCAAATATGATCAATGTGTCTATCTTGACTTGGACTTATGTCTATGTCTATCTAACCCTTGAGCATGTGCTCTTATCTAACATCACCTCTCTGTATGTATGTCTTCGTTGATGCATGTGTGCAGTTACAATGGCTGATGCAAATATCAATGCTCCTGAGGTTCCAGTTGTTGCTGCTTCTCCACCTACTCGTTCTGATGAGCAAATCTTGCCTCGTAACAAATGGGTCCCAGTGGGAAAAAGCAATTGTTTCTTGGATGTGGAAAGAACTCAAGCCAATCCCATATTCAAGATAGTTGTGGACATCTTGAAGAACACCAACTTCTTCAAAGCTTTCACCGCTTCCTCCACCATTCCATCCATTTACATCCAGCAGTTCTGGGACACCATCAGATTTGACAAAGACAAAGGATACAACTGTCAGCTGGATGAACAACGCTTCTATCTCACCAAAGCTACTCTAAGAGATGCACTTCAATTACCCCAAGACAACAACAATTTCACATCTCCACCAAATGCTAACACTATAATCTCCTTTGTCAACGAACTGGGTTACCCAAATGTCGTCAGAACCTTATCTGGAGTCGTGACAAATGACATGTATCAACCGTAGAGGGCACTCGCCACTATCATCAATCTTTGCCTCACGGGAAAAACTTTAGCATTTGAAAGACCAAGAGCTCCAGTGTTGCAGATCTTGTGGGGTGTTGTCAACAAGGCAAATATAGATTATGCTGAGAGGATATGGGAAGAATTTACTCAGTGTATCCACTCATTCATAGAAGAAAAGATGAATCTGGCTCTTTATACGGAGGGAAAGAAGAAAGTTAATCCACTTGTGATTCTGGGTGTCCATTTCACTAAGCTGATTATCAATCACCTCCAGAGCATACACAAGTTTCACAAAAGACCAAGTTCTCTACTCCACCTGCCTTATGAGGAGTCTGCTTTGGGATACTTGAAGTTCTCATTCAAGAACACTAAAAGAGTAAGATTTGGGATGGCAATTCCGGATACACTTATCTCTGAGGATATCCGATCTGCTCCCTATTACTCCGAATATGTGGCAAAGGTGACTAAGTATCAGCGTTATCTCGCTGGAGAAGTAGTCAGTGACGATGAAGCACCGGCTCCCAAACCAGCAAAGGGGGCAAAACCCAAAACACCCAGGAAACCAAAACCGCAATCTACTTCATCTCAACCACCCAAACCCAAACCTGCACCTGCTAAGCCTCAGGAAAAGAAAAGAAAGCTGGTTATGGACACCACTGAAGCACCATCTCCAGCCAAACGATCAAAAGCTGGTAAGGTGGTGAAGAAGCGAACTCTTAAGAGCTCTCAACAGTTGGTAGATGAGTTCGTAGATGAAGGTGTTCCTGCGGATGAACCCAGGTTTGAAGATGAAGAGGCTGATATTATGCAAAAGGTTATGGAAGAAAGCTTAAAGGATGCTTACCCAGCACCTCGGGGTCCACTTCCACCGGTGGTGATCAGAGAACCCGAACCTGGAAAATTTCAACCACTTCCAGAGGTACAGGGAAAGGGGAAAGAGAAAGTCGGTGAGGAACAAGCTGCTCAGGTTCTACTCAACCTTCAGACTCCAAAGAAAAAGAACCATGCTGAACAGTTCATCTTTCAGAGGCGCACTCCTGCCACAGCAGAACCCTCTGGTCTCGTTGAAACTTCGTCATTGTATGCGGAACTGGGTCTAACTGACAGTGAGACGGATTCTGATGAGGAAGTGACTCCTGCGATGAATGCAGAAGCTCAAGAGGAAGGCCAGGGTGGAACAAACCCTGGTGATGCTGGCGTGTCTCAGACACCATCAAGTCATGTGGTTCACGCTGGACCAAACCTGGATCACATGGACTTGGGGATCGCTGAAGCCTCATCACAACCTAACACAGAGCAAATGGATGAAGAATTTACTGCCACGGCTTATCCAAAGGTTCAGGAGAACCTTAAACTCCCAACTGAAGGTGATGTGAGACTTGAGGAACCTGCAAGCTCCGCTGCAACCCTGTCTTCTCTGCAAAACCTCGACAAGGAAATTAACTTCACCAATCAGTTCCTTGCGGAGAAGTCACAGGAAGACGAACCTGAAAAGACCAACACTGAAGCGGAAGTTCAATCTCTGGTCACGGTTCCCATACATCAGGACACCTCGTCAGTTCCTCTAATGACCACTCCGGTTATTGATCTCACTGTCTCTCAACCAGCCTCCACAACGGTTCAAGCTTCACTACCAACATCAACTGCAACAACAACAATAACAACAACAACTCTTCCACCACCTCCACCTCAACCACAACAAGGCGTTTCAAACTCGATCATAATTCAGCGGATTGGTGAGCTGGAACGAAGTATAGCGGATCAAGTGGACGCAAATCAAGCCCTGAGGAAAGGTTAGACAAGCAAGGGAACATGATCCACCAATTGGAGACTCAAGACTTGTCTAGAATGATCAGAGAGCAGACAGTGGAATATATAGACAAGCAAGAGATTGACCAAAAAATTGAAGAAACGGTGAAAGAGGCTGTTACCGCATCAGTTCAGTATGCAATGAGAGCCCCTCTTCGTGCTCGCTTCAAGGATCTCCCTACTTCTGACATGAAGGAGATTCTGCTTCAACGCATGCTTGAGGAGAATTATGACAAGGGCCATGAGGATCACCGGATGGCCTATGAAGCATTACAAAAATCTATCCTTCGTGATGAAAGTGAGCAATTTGATGCTGACAAGGCTGAGGAGCGTAAAAAGATGAAGAGTAAGCAGGATTCACCGAAAACCCCACCTGGGTCACCTCCTCCACCACCTCCTCCTCCACCACCGTCTGGTGCATCAGGGGCTTCCGGTATAACTGGAGCCTCTAATTCCGCTCAAGATCCTCTTCCACCACCACTATTACCAACAACTAATCCAGATGATCGGTCTCCAGGCTCAGCTGCTCCAGGCTCGTCCAAGATAACTGCTACTACTGCATACACAGCCTGGACAACGACAACCTCCAGATTCGAGCCCTCTGCCTTATCTATTCCTAAAGACGTATTTATGCATGAAGAGTCAGACTTTGCAGCTCAGGATATGGTGTATGATGATGAAGATATCGACAGTAGGCACATTCCCAGAGTTAATCTGAATCAGGATTGGTTTAAACCTCTCTCTGAAGACGAAAGACCTATGACTCCTGAACCTGCTTGGTTCATTCCCTTATCAAGTCTATCTGTCCCCATCCACAACTAGGCATCTGCTATAGCCTCCAACTACGTACCTCCACCGGAGAACTCTCTGCTTTCACAGACCGGTGATATTGGAGTGTTTATTGATTGGTTCTGCAAGAAGCAAGGAATCATAGAGCTCACATCGGAACACTTGGAAGGTCCTGCATATGAAGTTGTCAAAGCCTTCCATCCTGACGTGATTCATCTCCAATTTTAGATGGAGGAATGTCACAAGCTTATGACCAATCAAGTAGATGACAGACTTCTTAGGTATAACGTCAGCAGACCACTCCCATTGGGTGGTCCTCCAGGTCAAGTCACGATTCAGATAGAGTTCTTCTTCAACAGAGACTTGGATTATTTACGATTTGGCAGCAAGGGTGACAGACTTATGTTGTCAATCACAAAGATGAAAGCTGCTTATTATACTGATGTCGGGCTAGAACAGATGGTTCCAAATCAGATGTAGATCAAAGAAGAGTGCATGTATGACATTTCTGCAACTTATGGTATCTCCCACTGGTGGTTTAAGAGACAGAAATTCTACATCGACCGACACTCAGCAGAAACCAACCGAAGAGCTATTGTCAGGACTCATATGAGAATCCTAAGTGTCGGCAACATTGATATCTTTTCGATTTACGGGTATGATTACATGAAACATATAGTCCTTCGAAGAGCAGATAATCAGGAATATACTATTGCTAAAAACAACTTTAAGGATCTGTACTCGAGTGACTTTGAAGACTTATACTTGCTGAATCTTCAAGGTCACCTGAACCACCTACCACCAAGGGACAAGAAGATTCTCTCCTCTGCTGTCAACCTATAGATCAGGAATCTGGTTATCAGACAACGGGTAGAAGACTTCCAACTCGGTATCGAGAGTTACCAAACCTAGTTGAACCTCACCAAACCTCACTGGGAAGCTACAGGGCTCGAGTTCATGCACGACTACAAGATTCTTGACTCCCCACGAGCCGTGGTGTTCAGAGACAAGTATGGAATGCAGATGATCATGCGTTTCAACGAAATCCACAAGTTCAGTGATGGGACTCTACAATAAATTGATGAAGCTTCAGACTATCGGGTCAAGGAATTCAGAGTTAACAAAGTCAATCCAGGGTTGAATACCAGGTTCTGGACCATGAATGATGTGATCAAGAGCAAGCAGTTCATGTTTGCTATTCAGAAGAGGCTAAAGCTATAACATCCCGTGTTTTAGGGTCATTGACGTCGTCAATAAATCCACAATGTATCTTTTGTATTGTACGCGTTTACTTTAAAATCGTAAACGATAAGTTAAATCGCGTACGCTAAAAATTAGCGTTCAATATAAACGGGCATCAAACGATTAAATGTTTACATCAATCAAGTATTAAATAATTATTTTGAGAATAATTATGGTCTTTGTTTATTTTATTTTTATCGGTTACGTAAAGTGTGTACATTTCGCGATAAAATACGTTTAGGCATACCCGGAACCACCAAAACTTTTCTACGCTTTAGCAAATACCCACATTTATACCAAATACATAAAAATTACAAAAATATATCATACATATGCATTCATAGCCGGATTTGGACTCAAAAATGCAAAGAAAATATCATAGAGAACACATCTCCTTATTTTCATGAGATTATGTCTCATTTAGGGAACATTCAACCCTTAGTCTCCAAGTTTTGACCAAAGACCAAGACTAGGACTTCCTTAAGACCCTCCCTATGTCTCCTTGACTAGTCCTACACATGTATTACTTATACAATACAAGAGATAGAAAAACATAACACATAACACTTAGAAAAAAAAAGATCAAAACTCTTCCCTTTCTCTCCTTTGAGCTCACGGCATCAAACACCCCTATTACCAAATCCATACCAAATTTTATACAACCTATACAAGCCATTACACATCCTTCCTAAGATATACTAAGGTGTTTGCAAGCCTTGGTTAACCATTTGCAAGTATTTATCAAGAAAAGGAAGCTAGGGTTTATAATTGGAAAACTAGGGTTTCTTGGTTGTGTAAGCTTGGGTTTTTCATCTAAACAAGTGTTTAGACCATATTTTCCATCATCCTACATCATAATAAGGTTATCTAAAACCCTTTATGTCTTTACATTCATCATTTTATGCATATATGAGTTCTATATAGTAAATCACCACTTAGGATATGTTTAACTTGTAAAAGTGGATTTTTCTTGTAAACATAATTTTATGAACTTGTACACATGTTATATGGATGTAAATATGGATCTTGGACTCTAATATATGTAAGTCATATGATATATATAATTATAAAAGGCTTGTGGAAATCTACTAAATAGAAAAGTACAAAATGAAGTTTAAAACATGTTTTTATGAAAAACCTCCAAACTTTCTGTTTGAATTCGACATCCCACCTGGTCATTTTATATTTTTATAAGATAGCACACCTCATGACGATTCCAAAATAATAAGAAACTCGAAAAACCGATTTATAACGAAAAAGATACGACGATTTCAAGTTTACGTTAAATATATACTTTTATAAAACTATTTTTATAAAAATTACTATTCACCACAGAAACTTATATTTTTAAAACATCATTAATATGATAAAACTTTTAAATACGAGAACGTACTCGAAAGAATCGCTAAAAACGGAGTTAAAACGAATAAGTTACGACATTTACGAGATTTACGATAACTAAATCTATAAAAATAAATATATAGCTGTTATGAACAGTAAAATCACTATTCATCAGAAAAACTCAAATTTTGAAAATGTTATATTTTGATAACTCGTCTTAATACGAAGGCGTGGACGTAAGAAACGAAAGAAACGGACTAAAAACGAGAAAGTTACGCCAGTTTTACTAAAGTATACTTATAAACGTTTTTACTTTATAAATATGATTTCACTAAAACGATTAGATGGTGATGTAGCTATATAGAATTATATGTGGTATTAGTTAATCAAAGTACTATATTACTAGGGAGTTTCATAATGAGGCCTCTTCGGGGTGGCGTATCGACGAGTTGTTGGATTTACGATTTAAAGTGTCCTAGCTCCTCATACGTCACTACATGACCTCTTAATTATGATAGCCCGAACGATAGTATGATGAGCTATACGACCTATAAATAATCAAAGTGTTTAGTACTTATACGACCTATATTGGATTAGGTTGCCTTCGGATTCCTTCGTGACGCATTTTTCTATTGTGAATACTTGTTGATTACCATTCACTCGAGGTGAGTTCATAGCCCCCTTTTTACTACGTGATTGTTTTACAAAATCTACGGGGTGAATTACATTGCTTGTTTTACTATTGGACACAAGTGTTTTTCTAAGTGTTTTCAAAGTGTTTACAAAGTGTATGCTATCCAGATTACTGCCTGAATATTATTGCTAAGTTACCTTATTGCCGTGAAGTCCCTATTTATCATGAACCGTTAATTGCTATTGTAGTAAGCGCGAGTGTTGTGGATAGATCTATCGGGACTGACAATCCCCACCTTTCCTTGGGTCACTAGTTTGATCAAGGTGCATTTAACATTGAGAGGTGTTAGGTTGTTGGCAAGCATCCTATATTCTGATTGGGGCACAAATCTAGTTAAGGCTTCGGGGTCATGAGCTTAGTGCAATAATAAACGTTTTGGACTACTGAATGTGTTTCAGAGTCTACTATTACTTCGATCTTGTGGTCCACCCTTTTTACCGATAAACCTATGATTTCACTCAACCTTTGTGTTGACTTTTAGCATGTAATTTCAGGTCCTAGGGTATGAAGATTGGAGGGGAGCCGTGGCGGATATCAATGAAGACGGATTCTGTGTTTTATCTAAAGTCTATGCAACTTTTATTATCTTTAAAAACTTAAGTCATCTTTTGGTATTATGAAGCTTTTGCCGTGAGCGGATATCTATTAGAGGGGGTTCTGAGTTTCCTTAAATGTTAATGAAATTATTTTTCTTGATTAAAATCTTAATGTCTTTTTATCCAAAACTATGGGACCTAACTTGATAACTCCTTATCTTTTTTAATGACATTGAATGAATCTTATTTTAACGTCCATTTAAGGTCTTTTCATATACACACTTAAGTTGAACATTGCCCTCAATGTGATAACTGATAATAGAGATAAAATAGGGAAAATTAAAGGATAACCGTACTTACCGAGGCATAGAGAAATGCATAGCTGTAGTAGAGCTATCTTGAGCATACTTCGTAATTTTCCATATCTTCAAGCTAAATTACCTGCATAAGAGTAAACATACAAAAGCACAAAAAAAGAAAATATTTTTATTGATTTAAAATAAAATAAAATAAAAGATATTAGTAGAAGAATGGAGGAGGGACTCCTTCACACTTAAGTGAAGCACGGGTTGCCTCCCAAGAAACGCTTAATTTTTAAGAGAGTCGTTAGCTAGACTCGTACTTCGAGAGTCTTTCTTTTGGGAAGAAAGGAGTAACTGCCTCCCTTGAGTTATTATCTTCTTCATGATATAGTTTAAGTCGATGGACATTGACTATGAACGTCTTTCCATCTTTTCCATAAAGTTCAACATATCCGGATGGATATTGATGTTTCACTACATAAGGTCCTAACCATCGAGATCTGAGCTTCGGTTGTTTAAATTTGTACTTTGAGTGAAATAGCAGAACCTTGTTTCCTTGTTTGAATTCTTTTCTCATTATTAATTTTTTGTCATGCCAGACTTTGGTTCTTTCCTTGTATAGATGAAAGTTTTCATAGGCTTGGTATCTAAGTTCGTCTAACTGAAACATTCTTTTCTCACCAGCAACGATTAGATCTGGGTTATAATTTTTCAGTGCCGAGTATGCACGGTGTTCAATTTCGAATGGTAAGTGGCAGTTCTTTCCGTATATTAGTTTGTATGGTGTAGTACCGGTTGGTGTTTTGTAGGCAGTGCAAAAAGCCCATAGAGCGTCATCAAGTTTTCTTGATCAAATAGCAGGATTATCTTTAACAGTTTTTTCAAGAATTCTTTTGAGAGTTCTGTTCGTGTTTTCAACTTGACCACTAGTTTGAGGGTGATAAGATGTAGAGAAGCGGTGGTTAACTCCATATCTTTTCATGGTTTTTTCCATTATTTTGTTACAGAAGTGAGTACCTCGGTCGCTGATTAGAGCTTTGGGCATTCCGAAATGGCAGAATAGTTTCTTCAGAAAGGTGACTACTACTCGGGCATCATTGGTTGGTAAAGCTTGAGCTTTGGCCCATTTAGATACGTAATCAACAGCGACTAGAATGTATTCAAACTTATATGATTTCGGGAATGGTCCCATAAAGTCGATACCCCATATGTTGAAAATTTTACATACTTGAATGTTGTTTAAGGGCATCTCATCACGTTTTGATATATTTCTGGTCTTTTGGCATGCTTCACATAAGCGAACTAGAGTATGAGCTTCTTTGATGATTGTTGGCCAGTAAAATCCTGAATCAAGAACTTTTTTAGCAGTTATGTTGGGTCCATAATGTCCACCGGTTGGTCCGTGGTGACATTGATCTAAAATGGTTCGGGTTTCTGGTCCAGATATACAGCGTCTGATCATACCGTCGGAACATACTTTGAAAAGGTAAGGTTCCTCCCAAAAGTAGTGTTTGAGGTCAGAGAAGAATTTGTTCTTTTGTTGGTATGTCGTTCCTTTTGGTATAATATTACCGACTAGGTAATTTGCAAAGTCTGCGAACCAAGGTTCTTCTTTGGTATTGATTTCCATAAGAGTTTCTCCGGGAAAGTTATCATCGACTTCACTGTCATAGTTTATTTCATCATCATTTGAATTCGGGATAAGTGATCGACTGCAACATTTTTTGTTCCTTTTCCGTCTTTGATTTTTATGTCGAATTCTTACAGAAGTAAGATCCATCGAATAAGGCGTGGTTTAGCATCTTGCTTTTTGAATAAGTGCCTTAGAGCTGAATGATTAGTGTGAACAATAGTTTTTGAAAGAATAAGATAAGATCTGAATTTGTCAAATGCAAAAACTACATCCATAAGTTCTTTTTCGGTTACGGTGTATTTTTGTTGAGCTGGATTAAGGGTTTTGCTTGCGAAGTAGATTGGATGAAAGTTTTTACCATATTTTTGACCTAAGACAGCTCCAACTGCGAAATCACTTGCATCACACATAAGTTCAAATGGAAGATTCCAATTTGGGCTTACGATCACAGGAGCACATGTGAGTTTCTCTTTCAATGATTCAAAAGCTTTTTGACATTCATCATCAAATTCAAATGGAGTATCTTTTTCGAATAGCTTAGTTAGAGGTCGAGGAATTTTCGAGAAGTCTTTAATGAAACATCGGTAAAAACCGACATGTCCCAGAAAGCTTCTAATACCTTTGATATTAGTAGGGGGTGGAAGTTTTGAGATTATGTCGCTTTTTGCTTTGTCGACTTCAAGTTCGGCGCTAGACATCTTGTGTCCGAGCACAATTCCTTCTTTGACCATGAAGTGCCATTTTTCCCAATTAAGGACAAGGTGAGCATCTTTACAATGTTGGAGCATTTTATCGAGGTTGTTTAGGCATGTGTCGAAAGAGTTTCCGAATACAGAAAAATCATCCATGAATACTTCGACGGATTCTTCGATCATATCGTGAAAGATTTCCAACATGCACCTTTGGAATGTGGCAGGAGCATTTCATAGCCCGAAAGGCATTCGCCTATAAGCGTATGTTCCGAAAGGACAAGTGAATGTTGTTTTCTCTTGATCATTAGGATCGATAGGAATTTAAAAATATCCAGAAAAACCATCGAGGAAACATAAATATTTATTTCCTGCGAGTCTTTCTAGCATTTGATCCATAAAAGGTAAGGGAAAATGTTCTTTTGCTGTTGCTTCATTGAGTTTACGATAATCGATACATACTCGCCAACCCGTAACGGTTCTTGTTGGAACAAGTTCATCATTTTCGTTCGTGACAACTGTAATACCACTTTTCTTTGGTACACAGTGGATAGGACTAACCCAAGGACTATCAGCAATTGGATAAAATATACTGGTATCCAGGAGTTTCATGATTTCTTTTTTAACAACTTCCTGCATGTTCGGATTTAACCTTTTTTGTTTTGGACAACGGGTTTCTTGTCATGCAGAATGACGGGCAGATACCAGGAATATATGTTGTTTTCCAAGCAAAGGCTTGCTTGTGCTTTTTAAGAACAGATACGAGTTTGTTCTTATTTTCTTTGGATAGTTGAGATGATATGATAACAGGAAGAAAAGAGGGTTCTTTCAGGAATACATATTCCATAATATCAGGAAGAGGTTTAAGTTCGAGATCCTTATGAGGTTCTTCAAGAGATGTTTTGATTTTATAATCAATGTTGATAGTGATTTTTTCGAACGGTGGGTCTTCAGTGTCGGATTCGGAGTCAGAGTTTTCATCAGCAGTCATTACCATGAATTCATCAAATTCAGCAAAGATTTCTTCTTCGAGAAGGGTTCCTTTGATAGAATAAAGGATTTTACTACCTTCGTCTAAAAGAGCATCTAAATCTTCTTCTAAGATTTCGTTGATTACATTGATACTGAAACAAGTATCATCGTTTGAATAAGAGTGTTTCATTGCAGAATCAATATTGAAAATTATCCATTCAGTTCCAACTCCAAGGTTGAGTTGTTTCTGTTTAACTCAAATCACTGCATCAGCAGTATGAAGAAATGGTCGTCCCAAGATGAGGGGAACTTTACTATCTTCTTCCATTTCGAGAATAACAAAATCAGCAGGAAAGGTAAATTTACCAACTTTAACGAGCATATTTTTAGCTATTCCAATAGGGTATTGGAATGATCTATCGGCTAATCTTACGCTCATTTTGGTAGGTTTAAGAGTCTCGAGAGATAATTTGGCATATAACGAATATGGCATAAGGTTAATGCTAGCACCAAGGTCGGCTAAGGCATTGCAGGAGAAGGTTTTATTGAAATTACATGGAATAAGAAAACTTCTGGGGTCTCTGAGTTTAGGTGGAACTTAGTTTTGGATCACTGCTGAACTTTCATCGCTTAAGAAAGCGGCATAGTTTGTTCGATTTTGTGTTTGTTGCTTATTAGTTCCGTGAGAAATTTTCCATAATTAAGCATTCCGGCCAAGACATCGATAAGAGGTACATTGATTCGGACAGCGCGGATCATGTCAATAAATTTTCCGTATTGAGCTTCCATTTTCTCTTTCCTAAGACGTTGAGGATACGGAATTTTGGGTTTACATGGTTTGGGTAACATAGTCTCTTTGACTGATTTTGGATTCTGAGTTTTCGTTTGTGGTGTTGGTTCATCGTCTTCATAATCGCTATCGAAGTTGATAGGAGTTTCATAATCGTTTTGTTGATCATTTGGATTAACTGGTGGGTTGTAAGATTTACCACTTCTTGTGAATACGGCATTCACATGCTCATTCTGAGATTGTGGTGGTTGGTAGGCTTTGGAGTTATGTGCTTTTGGGTTTAGTTGAGTGTTACTGGGAAGAGATCCAGAAGGTCGACCAAATTGTTTGTCAGGAAGTCTGTCAAACTTGGTTTCAAGGTTTTGAATTGAAGCTTGATGATTTTTGGCAACGGTTTCGAGTTGGGTTTTTAGATCCATGAATGTTTCTTTGACGAAAGCGTTGGTCGATTGCTGAGATTTCATGAAATAGTTGAATTGTTTTTGAAGATCATATGGTTTATCATCGATATTGGATCGGTAGTTGTCTCGATTGTAACTACTTCGTTCGTTTGAACGCCAACTATCACGATTCGAGTCTCGGTCGCGGTAATCATTGTAAAAACGAGTCTTACGAAAAGTTTGCATAAATTTGGATTCTTCTTCTCGGGACATAGGTATATTATCTTCATCAAGATCGGGTTTTCTTTTTTTAGCATGGGCTTGGAGTTCTTTATACTGAGCATCCATTTTCAGGGTCATGGCATCCATTCGGGCCATAATTTTGTCAGTATTAGAATTACTGCTACCTTCATCGGCGAAAGCAACAGTTTTTTTAAAAGATGGTTTGGTTTTTTTATTTTTAGCCCAATCGAGATTGAGTAAGACTTTATCTTTCAGAAGCTAATAAGCTTGATTTGGTGTTTTATAAAGGAAAATACCACCAGCTGCGGCATTTAAAACTTCTTGGGTTATTTCGCTGAGACCGTGATAAAAGATTTTAATTGTATTGCCCTTAGACAGATTGTGACCATGGCAGTTTTGGAGCATTTCCTTCATATAAAGCCAAGCATCGGTTAGAGATTCGTTTTCATGTTGAGAGAAAGCTCGGATTTCTTCGAGGAGTCGGTTGAAAAGAGCTGGGGGAAAGAAAAGGCTAATGAAAGCGGTTCGAAGTTCATCCCATGTTTCGATAGTTCCTTCGTTGAGTTCGTCCAGCCATGTTTTTGCTTCTCTAGTGAGTGATAGGGGAAACATCATTAGGCGGACGACTTTATTCTCAGTATCTCTGTATTTAAACATATTGCAAATTTTGAGGAATTCATGAATGTGTTTATGAGGATCGGTTTTGGTTCTACCATGGAATTGGTTTCCTTTGACAAGAGTTAAGTGGTTACATTTGATAGCAAATTCGTTAGCAGTTTCAGGAATAGTGATTGCGGAACCAGGAGTCAGAGCGATAACATGGTCAGCTGCCCACATGGGTTCATCGTCCATTGGATCATAATTTTGAAGAATATTAAGAAAGTGACGGAAGTAGTTGATGTTAAGAACTGGCGGGTAGACAATTCTCGGGTGTTGTGGTGGATTATTTCTTTGATCGTATGGAACTCTTATGTTTTGTCGACGAAGTCTTCGATTCAGAGCATGTTCAGGTTCAGGTAACGGTTCAACAAGTTCAGAATTGGAAGCACGTGTATGCATCCAAGAGAGAAATTAACTGTACGGCGATTTTTGAAAAAAAGGGGGGGTTAAAGTAATTTTCTAGAGTTTGACTACAGAACAGCTAAGAAATTCCCAGCAACGGCGCCAAAAACTTTGATGTGTTTCAAAAGCTTTAAATTTATAAGACTGAAAATACTAGATAATTATATGGAAACACACGGGTAAAAGTATAACCCACGTATGTAGTATACTCTTTTTAGGTAAGACCAGGTCATCCACGGGGATTAGATTAGTGTTCAAATAATCAGAAAGAAAGTAGACTTTAACAATTTTGAAAATAACTTTAGTTTTACCAGTGATAATAAAGATGACTACTCAGATAGTTGAAAATAACTTATAAGTGTTGGAAATGATTTGACCTCGAATATGGGACTTTAATTTATAAAAATGATTTGTCGTCAGTAAACGTTTTCACAAACTAACTTGGTTAACTCAAGACTTATATTTAGTTAACTAGACCAAATGTGTCACTCAAATAATCCAGTTATTATTATATCAAAGCTTATTTTGTTTATCAATTTACGAAAGTGGATTTATCAGCATAAACGTTAAAGACCATAGACAAATCTTTAAAACCACATAGATCATAACGGGTCTTTCGACCTATACCGATATGATTATATAATCTAAGTTGATAAGCAAAAATAGATAAGATAAGATATAACAGGTTTGCAACATAAGCTTAAGATTAAAGCGATCAAGATCGTACCAAACACTTATTCATTATCGTAACTTCACCGAGTAGTCATGAGAGATTTAGCCTCTCATGGCCAAGGAGTTCATAACAAAAGTACACTTTACATAAACTTCTATTATTTCAATAACTAAGTAGGAAAACGTCTTCGTTCTTGATCGTTAGATCTTTTCCTTCAAAGGAAGAGGTGTTTCTTGGTGTTTTTGGTGAGAGGAGGGAAGTATGTGTGTGAGATGGTTTGTAGAATGAGATGGATAGTGAGGAATGAGTGCTTTGAGGATGAAAATTCATCCTCAATTTATAGGCAAGTTTGGGTGCAAAGTGCGACGCACTTAGGAAAAAGTACGGCGGACTTTGAGTGTTAATGCGATAGCATTTAATGGCTTTTACTGGAAGTGCGGCGCACTTACAAATAAGTGCGGCGGTTTTGAGGAGTTAATGCAGGTGCATTTATTAGATTTTAATTCTTCAAATTTTTGGAGAAAGTGCGGCGCACAATATTATAAGTGCGGCGGTTTTGGCTTTAGAGGGAAGTGCGGCGCACAATGTTATAAGTGCGACGGACTTCATGAATTTTAGCTAGAAATCTTTCTTTTTTTGTATTCGCCTCCCAAAGTGTATAGATTCTTGAGCTTGGGCCTGTAGTGTCTTCAAGTGAACCTATAAGCAATTAAAGGTAATTTAATTACCAAAAGTTTACGAGAAATGATCAAATATGCAAAAATAACACCATAAAAATATGTATAATTTGGGCGTTATCAGAAAACATGATTAAAATGTCAACATAAAGTTGGTGAATTCGTAGGTTTAAGTATTTCACAAGTATGGACCACAAGATTTGTAAGTGTGCAACTATTGTAACCAATACAATATCACAAAAGGTATTTACATTGCACTAAGCTCATGACACCGAAGCTAGATATAGTATGTAGCACACTTGATGCTAAGAAAGGCTTTCCCTACAGGTGTCCAACCAAAGACCACTCACAAGTCCAATATGATATACGTTTGTTTTAACCAATTCGTCGGTCAAGTGAGAATTACCAAACCCGAAAGTGGCCTATCAGTCCTAATAGATCTATTTATAACACTCGCGCTTACCTCCAGTAATTAACGGTTCATGATAACGGGCAATAGTGGTTTAGCGGTAACTTAGGCAACACGTAAACATATAGGAGTAAAGTAAAGCACTTGTGTCCAGAGTTTAAAAGCAAGCATTGTTCTCACCCTAAAGTTGTAAAGTGATTGAAAAGTAGTAAAACGTAGGGCTATGAACTCACCTTAAGCGAAGCAGTGAGCAACGTAGAAGTAACGAGCACAAGGTCCTAACCGCGACCTAGATAATAATGACGCGCTTTAGAAGCGGGAATAGTATATCAAAACATCGAATAAAATATTTATAGAATTATATATCACCCACTTGCGTTTGTGTCTTAGTTTATTTAATAAAAACGTGTCTTAACGAAGATATAAGGTTTTTAGTTAAGTTAAGACGTTTATTCAAAAATTACCATTTTTGGAAGGTTTCTATTTTTGGAAAGTTTAGGAATCCCGAACGTTAATGACGTCTCTTAAAATTCGTTTAGTCCATTTATATCTAAACACACTAAGGGAAACTTAGATATCTATTTTCCACTTTTATCTCACTAATGTATATATTTCGCCTAACAAGAAATTACTATTTTTAGAAGTCTCTAACGCTTTCGAAAAATAGTTTTTAGAAAGTTTCTAACGTCCTCTAAATATATATAACCGATACATTATCATTCGCTAAGGTTTTTAAAACTCAAACGGACTCCAAAAGCCATTTTATTATTTCAATAAACATTATAAACTATATGGTATTTTTCAGAAATTGACCAACTTTGACCGAGCGTAGCTCCTTTATTTTTGACTTTCAAGCCTCAAGAAAATTCGCTTATTCTACCAAAAAATCGTTCCGAACAAGTTTTCTTTTATACGCCGGTTCGAACCCGAAAGGGGTCAAAACACGTATTTAAAAATCTGCTCAGAATGTACCCGAAACTGTTTTTGCCGAAAAATGTACCCAACTTCATTTGACCATAACTTGCTCAATTTAAGTCCAATTTTAGTGTTCTTTATATCAAAATCGTTGGGAGAACATGTACTTTCAAATTATTAAAGCTTTAACTCGTCAAAACATTAACCACAATTGAATTCTGATCAGCAACTTAATATATCGAAAACTTAGCTGAAAATCATCACAACTTTCCCAATACCTAACTAACCTATCTCCATTCACGACTAACTCAACCAACAAAACCCTTCTAAAAAACTAGCCTAATCCCATTGCCACACTTATCAAACGCCACTTTTAACGCTCTACGCTTCGTCGCAAACTCAAAAGCACGCTAAAAATGCAAGTTTGTAGATAAAGTTTCAAATTTTAAAAAGGAGTTGTACAACCTTGATCATTTTAGTGTTCTTGTTATAAAAAGTGACATCAAACATGGATGATATAGTTTTTAAGGAGAATAGGTGATGGCGAGTGAACGAGTAGGAGAAATGTTCACCCAAACGAAAGAAACAATGATACTTACTTGTGTGAAAAAGATGATGATGAAAAGCTTGAATCTTTACCCTAAAAAATAGGAAATATACTCGAATGAATCAAGTGAATACCCCAAATAATACTAGAAATGAACCACGATCAACAACCGTTAACAAAACTTGATCAAAGAAGCAAAAACACCAAGAGTGGTGGTGGTGGTGGTTCGTCCGACGCAAGAAGAAGAGAGGGAGAGGAGAGAAATTTTGAATGTGTGTTTTTAGAGAGAAGGAAAGTATGTGAGAAATGATAAGGATGAAATGAATATAAAGGACTAGGTTCATGCATAAGGCTTGAACCTAGAACCTTCCTCCTTAGGAATCCTAGGAACATAAGTGTACCAAAGAGACAATAGTGCTAAATTTAGGGAGGGATGTTGGAAAAGAGGAAGAGGAGGGGGGGTGCAGACACCTTTGGAGAGAAAAAGGGGGGCCTTTGTTGCCAAAACTTGATTCTTTTTCTTAAGATATTTTTTTAGTTAAGTTCAAGATATTTAAATTTGTTCAAGAGTTTATCTTTAATACACGCGATACCCGAAAAATACAAAACGCGCGACTCATTTGAAATAAATCACATAAATTTAAATATATGCTTACAAGGTAAAAACGCGATAGTCTTCCAAAATATACGTTAAATATCAAGCCGGAACGCATCCGGTAACGTTTCTCAGTTTTACGCGGGATAACTTCCTGGTTTTTGGTCATGTCAACACGTAACTTATAAAAAGTTAAACTTATGCACGTAAATGGAAAGATTTTGACCTACAAATGTACGGAGTGTCACAGATGGTGCTAAGGGTGAACAGGTTCTAAACCATGTTGTTAAGAAAGGTAACCTTGAATTTCTGGTTTGTAAACATGTTTCAAACCATGGTGGTGATGAACTAGTGGACAAAGGAAGACCACTGAAGAGGAAAATGGTGTATGCTGAATAGATGGATGATGCATTTACTGAAGACGAATGTCAATGCTGAGAATGCAAAAAATTGTTCATTTTGTGCTATCTTTTATTACTAATGTTTTGGATTTCAAATTACCCTTGTATGTATTTCTTGTAATTTTTTATTGTATGTATATGTGGTATGTTTAAGAGAATCAAGTTATGAAAGCGTACTAGTTATGCAACTTGTTTCAATTATTTTGTCACCAAGGTTACAATATTTGTCAAACAAAGTAGTGGTCAAACCCCATTTGAAAAATTACAGGGTCTTTCGTTTAGACAAAACGGGTGAACATGTGTCACTTCAGGGATGAACAATATAATTTACCCACAAAACAACTACAATACCAACAAGACATTATAGTGAAATGATTCAATGATTAAGAAACAAAAGTTGCAATCATACATTCATGAAAAAACTGAAAGACATAAATGTTAATAATATATTACCCAAAAGCAAAAAAGAACAACCCCACAAGCCGACCATCTCCCATTTACAGAATTTTATAAAAACAAACCTCCTTATGGACCTGAAGGCGCAATTGTAAAACTACATTCCTCATCTCCATTACCTTAATCAAATCATCCTTCTAAAGACGCTTGAGTTTCGCCCTCGTCTTATAAGCCACCAAATTTCCCGGTAAACGTTCAAGCTCTTTTAGGAATGCACGCCTTTCATTTACACTTTGAAGCAACTGCATCATTAAATTGGAAAGTTCATATGCTAGCTGAGCTTCCCTTTGCGTCTGCATGTCAAAAAAACAAGCAATTGGTCTAGCAACTTGCTATAATTTGCTGAAACCCTGAGTTCCTCTAGATGAACAAATCCACAAGCAGCAGCCTCAGAAAAATTTGGGTTTTAAGATAGTGAAAGGGTTTAGGAAGTTAAGGTATGTATGGGTGTATTTTGGATATGAAGGACGATATGCGAAGTGAATTTAAATATAAGTGAATATATGGAGATGAATCGACTACAAAAACGAAGAGTCAAAAACATGATTATTACATTGGGAAGGTAAATATAAAACGCGGCTAAACTTTGACAGCACATCATGAAATGATTTCAAAGACCAAGTGTGCAAGTGACGTGTAGAAAATTTATTGTGTGTTTGGCGGGAAATGGAGAACCAATAGAACGCATTGAGGGACCAACGGTGCAAGTTACAAAAACACTAACAAAACCACTGGGTAACCCAATAGACAACGATCATAAAGTTTACGTCTTTTTTACTAGACAAAAACACAAATAAAGTCAAAATTAGAAAACCGTTTCAAGAATGTCTTCATCTTCTTCCATCCCTCCAGAGTGTAAATGTGGGCTTCCATTGATGATCCTCATCCTTTGGACCCGTGAAAACCCTGCTAAAAGATTTGATCTTTGCCTTTAAAAATATATAAGTCGTTGCATTTTTCTAGATCTTATTTTATTAGCTAATTATAAATACTCTTATTTTCAGAAAAAATGAATCAAGCAATGTAAAAGATGGCGTTGGTGTGATCCGGAGTTAGAGAATAAACGGTACAGAGATCATTTGTATGAGATGCATTTGTTTCTTAATTCATCTTAAAGAGCAGAACTATAAATAAAGTAAGAACCCGAGAAGAACTTGCAGTACTTCAAGTTGAGTTTGCTAATATAGAAGGTCAAATGCAGCAACTCATGAAAGAATTTAAGAAAACTCAAAAGAATGCTTTCTTTTGGAAGTCAACTATGATATTGTTTGGGATAGTGGCTTCGTTAATATTTTTTATGAATTAATTAGTTGGGGTTTATTTAGTCTATAGTTTTATGATTTATCCATGATCAGTTGTTGTTCTTGGTGCCAAATGGTTATATAGACTATTTGACTTTTGATAAATCATACCAGTGAACCCAATTGACGTTTGATAAATCATACTAGTAGACTTTATAAGTCAAACAACTATACACTAAATGTTAACTTTATTAGTCAAACAAGTTAACACATTCATCCACAACAATATGACTAACAACCGACTTTATTCATTCCATCAATCAACACAAAACCATAACCCATTACCTACTAAGAACATCTACCCAAAAAAACTACCCTAAAGCTTCACATTGTACAGTAAACATAAAACCCAAACACAACCTAGCTGATGATGAGATATTTCATCAACTTAAGTCGCTTTTCTTCAACCATAGCAAGAATTTTTTCAAGCTCATTATGTGACCTCAACAAACTAGGGATAATCTGAACAGACCTTTGACACATTGGTGGATCAAACCACCAGAGGAAGTTGACATAGGTTGGACTCTAAAAATAAAAAAGGATGTGTAAATAAACAAATAAAATAATTTGTTACATATTTTTTGATCCGATCAAACTTACAAGTGTAGGACAACCATAAAAACGACGAACAAGATTCCGATTAGTCCATGATGTTCTGATCACGGCTTCCAAACCACACGAACAACGAACTATTTTATAATTTATGTGTTTTACCTTGAAAACCATCATTTATAATACACAAAAACGATTCGGGGACCAATGGTGCAAGTGGAAAACGACAAAAAAGCCCCAAAGTGAAGCACCTGTTGGGATTTTTGAGTCAGGGACCAACGGTGAAAAAACAAAAAAATAGAAATTACTAAAATGCCTATGGTTGAAAAGTCAAACTAATGCTAGTTACGTATAACGAGGCTCAAGGGACAAAATGGGTAACAAAAATCGACTTTAAGGATTAACGACATCGACCCTTGTTATCTAGGGATTGAATCGGCAATCAGGCCTAAGTACAGGGACGAGCTGTGTAATTTACCCTATTAGTTATTTATTGTTAATGGGTTATGTTTATTGTTAATGTTGTGTATCTTTGTTAAATACAAACATGAATACTCAGACATTATTAATTTATTGAGTTATACTTATAGTTAGTGAATCTTTGATGCGGTAGTCGTAGGACTTCAACAAGAAGTTTTACAACTCCCTAGGCAGAGTACCTATTTGTTGCAGTGTAGTATATGCAAGACTCGGGGGGTTGTTATCGTTCTCTAGGGGAATAGGTTAGGAAGGCTCGAACAGAGCTTAACAGAGATCTACGGGATTGAAAGAAGATTATTTTTGTATTTTTATATTTTATAGAAAGCAGGTAAATCAATGGTTTGAGAGGTTGGTTTGTTTAACTAATAATAAACTAATTATAATCTAAACTACTGGTGATGACTTTATGATAAAATAATGTATTTGCTTAATCATGCATTACTCATTAGATGGCTTCTCCTAATCATGTTGCCTTGTCACACTCGTGATGATTTGTGTAAGTATTTCCTAAGTCATGAACGAATTACACGAACCCGTCGTCTATTTAATATCCTGTTAAGGCAACGCACAAGTAAGGTAGTATGAAGACTATTACAAGGCCCCTAAGAGTATATTAAATGCAATTGAAATATCTTAAGAGAGACCAACCATATTAGGGGTAAGGTAGTATGAAGACTGTTACCGATGGTATCCTTTCTGCACACTCGCGTTTCCCTAGACGTCTACTGTCACACCCCGTCAACGGAAAAAACACGGGAATATGACGTAATGATCAATCAGAACACAAGATACAAAATAGAGAAATCTAAAATGCATAAATGAAAGGTGTCATGATGACCATCAACATCAATACAACCTTGAGTGATGTCCCAAATCAAGAACACAACACATAGTCGCCAATTATTACAATCTTAAGCCCACACAAGGGTCCATAAAATCTTATCTCGATCCTCTAGAAAACCAAATCCAAAACGAACATCAAATGCAAGACTTTTCAAACAAGATTCCTACAGGATTCTTTAAAGTATGCTACAAGCACTATTGGGAATTATATTTGAGTTGATAAGACAAAACGTATGAAAGATGAAGGACTTAAAAGACAAAGGAGGAATTTTTCAAAAGATGGAAGATTACAGAAGATTTCCTAGAAGATAATTATTAAAGTTAGGAAGATTTAGTTGTTTCATAATACTTATCCTTTGTAAACCTATTATCTCTAATATATAAAGAGATATAGGTCGTATAGTTTTCTGTGTGTCAAGATGTAAAACACCAGAAAAGTGTGTGTGTTCTAGGCGTCAAGTTCTCTAAGTGGACGCCTAGGTTTAGTGTTTTAGCCTCAAGAATCTTATGATTCCTGTTATAGTTCATTGATGTAACCGTATTATTGGTATGTGCTTAATTTCACATACCTTTTACCTATTAAAACGAGCCTAAATGACAAAAAATGGACATAAAATGCCAAATATGTGTGTGTTTTGCTTTGTATATTGTGCATGATATTCACTAAAGGAAAAAAACGAAGCCAAAACCGACAAAACCGAGCACGAGAATTGAAAGAGCGTAAAAAGTTAAAGTCAATGTCAAAGTCAAAGTCAAAGATCGAAGCTGAGGACATAAGCAATCTTAAATGGGCCAACCCGCACCCATTTAATGGGTCAGGCCAGCCCATTAAGCCCTTATCTATAAACCTTATAATATAAAAAAGGTCCAAACCCAATCCAATACCAAAACCGGCCCACAAGGCCCAAACGATACAACCATTAAAACCTTTTCACAATTAGTCCTAAACCCATTTCATCGTTAGTCCTTAGGGACTAACATAGTAAGTCCCTCACCCCTAACACCCGTTAACCTGTTATCCCCAAAACCCAGTCAAACCATTTTCCCGCCACCACTGTTCATTCATCCCTGTCACTCTCACCTCGACCCCCGCACCCCAAGACAAACCTATCACTCTCACAACTTAACCCCACTCCACAAGGCAACAAATCCACGATGGCAATACTAAGAGAATTGATTAGATGGGACAAATTCAAGGGCTTGGATTAAATTGAAGTTACACAAGATGGATTGAAGGGCTCAGATTAAAGTTTGGATATCACTCACACAAGAAACACACCCTGCACCTTAGTTTTTATATAAATAGATTAGGTTTTCATTGTAACACGGGGAGTTTTTAATGTAGTATAGGAGTAGTGTAAAAGTTATTTGTAGCTTATTTTCAGCTTATTTTACTTATTGTCTTTTACTTTCAAAAGTCTTGTAACCTTTTAATGAATTAATGCAAATTTTAGTTTTTTACAAATCTGTCTCTTTTAAAGTTTTATGCATTCAAGCTTATTTTTGTTCACAAGTCATTTCTATAAGCTCTTGTAAGCTTATAGAACCTGTTATACTCATATAAGCTTATCTAATAGCTTTTGTGAGTTTTTACTGTTTCACTAAGCAAGTTTCTGGTTTTTTTAGCTTTTGGATGATAAGCCTAACTTGGAAGGGCTTATGGGTTTACCAGCATGTTTTTAAACAAGCTGGAGCTTGTTGAATAGCTCTAAGAGCACGTGATTCCCTGTTTTGTGCAAGGGACCAAAGTAAGTTAAAAATTTCCATTTATAGCTCAATTTTCTGGTTTAGCTTATTCTACTGCTTATTAATCTGCTTATTGTTGCTTATTTCTATTTTATATTGCTTATTATTACTTTACATAGATTGCTTATTGTTTTTATGTCATTAGTCTTAGACTTCTCTATAATCTGTTTGAATTTAGCTTAAACTGCTTATTGAGATTTCTACTTGTTGAATGCTTATTAGTTTTGAGAAAGTGCTTAAATGTCCTTAAATAGGATTATGCTTATCTGGTTTTAACTTTTCACTCTTTAAAATCTATTTTGTTAGCTTAAAATAAGTTTTTCAAAATCTAAAAGAGTGTTTGGGATAGCAGCACTAACTGATGTTAGTACTGCTAGTCAGCCTTTTAGCTCTTAAACCAAATTTGATTAGCTTAAAATAGGTCTTAGTAACAGCTTTTATAAGTTTTTAAAGTCTAAAACTCATTTTCATAGTCTGTTGCATAAATGGTTTAAAACTATGATGTTGTTGCTCATTTAAAACTGCTTATAACTTAGATTTTATAAAATGCACTTTAGTTATCTTTTTTACGCTTCATGTAAGTTTTAAAATGCATTATAATAAAGTAGTATAGGTTTGCATTTGTTGTCTCAAGTTTGCCAAAAAATCTGTTAAGTTCAGTTTGTAGTTTAGGTAGTATGCAAGTTTTAAAAGTCTCAAAGCTTTTTTTTATTGTCAAATTTAGATAAGCTTAAGTGTGTTTTAGCTTATGATTTTTCTTGCACAAGTTCATTAGAGTATAGGTTAGATATGTTTGAGCTTATGTTAGTTTTATAAGCTCATTTACTAGCTAAAAATGTAGGCTGCAAGTAGCTTATTTAGTTTTTACCAAATTCAAAAGAAATCAAAAATCTGGCTTAACAGCCCTTTTTAAATGTTTTTATATTAGCTTAAATGTTTTTCAAAATGCTTAGATTTTTCTTTTTCTTATTCTCAGTAGTACTAGCTGTATATGTTTTCACTTTTTAGCCTTTAGCTTGTGCATTAAGCCCCTTAAATTTAGCTTTGAAAGTAGCTTGTTAGCCTGCTTGTCTGTTTTTAATGCATTCTGTCTTAGTGATTTTCAGTCCCTTTCAGCTTATTTTCTTTGCTTATTTTTAATCCTATTTGCTTATTAGGTTTAGGGCTTCATCTGTTTTAAGCTTATTTGCCTTTTTCATTTTGCTTATTGTGTTTAAAAATAGCTAAACAGTTTAGCTTTTATGTAACTTAGTTAAAAAAGCCAATCTGTCATTGCAATTAGCTTATTACTAGCTTATTTTTAAGATTTATAAAAAGTTTCTTTGTTAAAGTTTTTCATTTGTGCTTATTTTATAGCTTTTTAAAAAATAAAACCAAAAAAAATTTCATGAAAAAGAGAAGCCACAAGGGTCGAACCTGTGACCTCCCCCTCAATTTAACCAACATTTAACACGCCCCCACTTAACCATCTACGCCCTTGGGTCTTTTTCGTAAGACCCTTAGTGCACTTGGTATATAAGGGTGTTTTCACCCTTTTGCCTATAAGCCCTTTTGGCATATTTCTGGCTTATTGTGATAAGCTGGTTACACCATTTTATTTTTCCTAGCTTCTAAACTGTTCAAAGGACTTTTCCTATTTTTTCTCAAATTTTTATAAAATAGTTTAATATTCTTTATAATATTTTTAGATTAAAACTGTTTTTAATTCAAAAAAAATATTTAAAAGTCAAAAAAATATAATCATTTTTTCTAAAATTATTTTTAATCAATCATTTAGGATTGTTAAAAATTAAATTTGCATTTTTAGGGTTAAAATTATAGAATTTAGGTTTTTAAAGCTCGGGTTTTGATTCTCGTTATCGTTTTTAGTTTAAATCTTTAATTGCTTTCGTTTTAGGCTTGCTTTTGTTTGTTCTTGCATTTTATATGTAGAAATAGAATCCCAAATTAAAATCATTGAATCATTCAAACACGCGATCACAAACTTAAATTCGATTATCAATTCACACCTCGTCGGGAAACGACCCGGGAAGGTTTTTGGATTTTACTTTGGATAAAAGTAATCTTTTAAAAGCCTTACGGAATACTTACTCTCTCTTATCATTTGATATTTTGATTTTAATTATATATATATATATATATATGTATATTAAGTTATATATATAAGTATAGTTAATTTTAAGAGATCAGTCCTAAACTCCTAAACCTTAGCTCGTTATCATTCTAAAACCAAAACCCTAGTCCTAAAGTTTTAATCCGAAAACCCTTAAACTAGTTTAAAGCTAAATCTACCCCTAAACACTAACCCCAATCTACCTTAAACTCTAACCTTAATCTAAACGAAACCAAAACCCTAACTTAACCCGTAACCCCTAAAGCTAAGCTAAATCATCCAAGCACCACCATGAAAAGTTGCATCATCATCACCCTGTAAGCTCCTCGTCACCTACTTATCATCACCATGTCATTCACCTTGCTCTCCAAGCTATTACCATCCTCGTCATCACCTTAATCACCAAGAAACCCTCCACCTCGTCTCCCTTTTATACACCGATCTTCACCACATCCCTCCACCTCTTAATACTACTACAACTAGCTATCCTAGCTATCCTTGATCCCCACTCCAAGGCACAAACCTTGGTGACCAAGTTTTGACCCCTATAAATAGAACCGAACCCTCTCCACTTCAAACTCACATCTAAAACTCTTATACACTCAAAATGGCCACTTAAGCAGAGGTTCTAGAAGCCAAAAAGCAGATTAGAAGCCAATAGAGAAGAAAGAAGGCATTCTTGATTCATCTCCAAGCCATTCGAACCATAACAATTATTAAAATACAAGGAAAGCTACTAGTAATATTATTTGAGATAATCTAGTTCTTGAAAAATACGTCGAAGAATTATAAGAAGATGTACTCGACATATTTAATTAACTTTTCGTTTAATTAAATGGACTTAAATAATTTCGGATGAAATATTTAAGTTGTCGAGATTTTTAGACCGGGAAAGGTTTAGAGAGGATTGAAAATTTTGGTTGACATTTCAATTGACCTTTTGTCAATAAAAAGAAATACTTTGATTATTTCGGATGAGATAATCAAGTTGTCAAGCCGAGAGTGGATTAAACAAAGATTATTGATGTTTTCAATTAACCCCTCGTTAATTGAATATATTAATTAATTCGGATGAAATAATTAATTGTCATGATTTAGAATGTTTTCGTGACGAACCAGATGATAAGTACGTGACGATAATAAAAGAGAAAAATGGAATCAAGGCTCGATAACCGGTTCCTATAGACGTTGTTCTTTGTAGGAGGGTGGTTGAAGCTGATGTCGTAGTCCAAGAAGTTTGTTCCATTCATAGAGCTTTGAATGTCGTAGGCCTTTCCGGCGCATTGTAAATAGTGAAAACTAATCCAATCCTACTTCTATGTTAATTATTATCCACCAACTCATTTTCCTTCTTCTACGTGAGTTCACTACTTGTGGACATAGAAGATTTCCATTTTATAGAGGTACGTAGAGAATCCTAATTCAACTACGTGAGGGAAAAGTTCACCATGAACAATTTCTTGCTTTTTACTTAATTATAGATAATCAATCAAATGATATTTCTAGTTAATATGCTATTTTCTCAAGCTTAATTTATATTCTATTAACTATAACCCTTTTGTTTAGCAAATATTATTGAGCATGATAACACCTGAATCATTTAACACTTTGCCCATAAATTAAATATTCTAATAATTAGGAAAGAAGACATACCTTTGCCTATGATAAATTTTCTTCAATATCTTATAGTGAAACTGCTTTGATTGAAGATGATTCCATTTGGTTACTTCGTCATGAAGTTGAGAATGAATGATATTCAATCTACTCGTCGGGTTCCAAAATATGTTCAAAAACATATCTACCTAGATAATGTGGCAATTCAACCATTTGGTCCCTAATGTCTCATGGGTCTGAAATTGTTAGTGCCGAACATATTTTGCATATATTTTATTTGATTCGGATACATATAGGGTGGACACATTCCCTATGAAGTGAAGCATGGTTGTTGTGAAAAATTCCACGTTGAATGATTGGTGTTAGGGTAATTTTTCTACCTTGCTCTCCTCGGTTGTGGTGTTTTAGACCGAAGGTGAAATTATTAGTTCTTTTTGGAGGAGTGTTTTATCTCATTTCAGGTTTAGTAAATCCGACTCCGGGTTTTAAAGAAGGTTTATAAAAACATTTTACTTCATCGTCGCTTGCAATGGGAATTTTAGTATTGTTTATAAATATAAATTTAGGTCTTTGGGCTTGAATTGAATACGTACTATTTTTCTTAATAGACTTAGGTTCAAGCTCTTGTGACTTTACAAAATTTACTTATTTAGTGTCACTTGTTGATCCTTCTGTAAAATTAAATCCTAGACCAGATTTGTCTCCGATGCTTTTTGAAGACTCAACATTTTTTTAAGTGGGTGACTACTATTATTAAATTAATTAAGCTTAGAGATTTCTTCCTTAAACTTTTCATTTTCAAATTTAAAATCTTGACATATTTTACATTCTTCATTAGCTTCTTTACCTTTTTTCTAATTTATATAGTTTATTTTTTAGTTCGAGTACTTCATTTTCTAGCCGATTTTTAATTTGTTTTAGTGATTTATTTTTAGCCATGACTTTTAGACCTACTTTGCATAATCAATTATATTCACTATCGAAAGTCTTTTTCATCTAACGATGATAAGTCATCACTAAAACATTCTGGTATTCGGAAAGAAACCCATCATGTAAATGCTGTTTACCAGTAAGACGTTTTTTCTTCCTTAGTCTTTTCTTTTTCATCTTCATCGCTATCACTCCATGTTCCTCCAACAAAGGATCTTTGATTATAGTTTCTTGATAGTTTTGGGCATTCTCCGATGAGATGATTTGGATCTCCACATTTAAATCATTTTCTTTCGCTTTTGCGATTCTTGTCATCTTTATTTCTTTGGGATGACTTTTTTTCATCGTGTGGTTGTCTTACAAATCTTCCTTGTCTTTTGAATAATTTCTTGAAGTCTCTCACGGCCATGGCATATTCTTCATCTTCACTATCGGAGGTCGAACTATCCTCATCACTAGATTCCTTTTTAGCCTTCAAGGCAAGAGATCTATTTAGTTCTCTTTTTCCTTTGACCATTTCGGAATATTTCTTTATTATCACTTCATAAACTATCAAGTTTCCAATAAGTTCGTCGAGTGATAGTGATGTCAAATCTTTTGACTCTTCAATAGCCGTAACCTTTGCGTGCCATTTAAGATGAAGTGCCCTAAAAATTTGTCCTAACATATATTCTTTAGCTAGAAAAACTTTCACACAAGGCTTTTAGACTAGTAATGAATATGTTAAATCTAGCAAACTCCATTATCTATTCAATTCCACCCCCCCCCCCCCCTCCCCCACCCTCCTCTTCGGAATCCGTAAATTGTTCATGATTGTTGAACAAGGAAGATCATATTTTATTATCTTGACTTGACTATTACCTTGGTGAGTGATTAATAAAGTATCCTAAATTTCTTTTGCGGTTTTGCATATAAAAATTCTTTCGTATTCTTTTACGTGCAAAGAATTATGAATTACCATTTTAAGTTCATAGTGTTTTATGCAAAGTTTCTTTTTAAGATCATTATGCTTTGTTTTCAATGTACAATTTCATCCTTGTTTTTAGTTTCGGGATTATTTTGAACAGTGAGGAAAATCACCATAGGTAATAACATAGCCAAAGACTAGATCGTTGAATTCACATAAGTTTCGAATCTATTTTCTCAATAAATAAAATCGATCACGTTTTCAAATAGTTGGTGGTCTTTGCATAGATTCCCTCTAAATAATTTCCGATTCCATAGATCGATTCAGAGTTTTTAAAATACAATTTCTCTTAAAAATCTTGTTTGACTGGCTTCTGATACAAATTGTCAAAACTAAAGGGGGATGAATAATATTATTATCGCTTTTTAATTTAATGTAACGTTTGTTTATAAAAACTTAGATTCGACTTTATGTGATCTCAGTATGTGCACAATATGAATAATACAACTAAGTAAATAAATAATAACAAGATATAGAATAAGTATGTAAGACAATAGATAAGAGTTAGAAAGATCAAACCACAACACAAGGATTTATAGTGGTTCGGTAACGAAGCACCTCTTCGCCCTACTCCACTCTCCGAGCACCAAACTCGAGAGTTCTCTTCACTATGTCAACAAACTCCCTTTAGGCAGAGAAAACCGTACACAAGTAGCTTACACCAATTTCCGACACAAAGCCAAATGTCGAGTTCTAATCTTAGCTAGAACCAATCTATCACACCCTTTGTATTTTGAGGACTAAAATACTAACCGCACTATCAACTCTTTACTTCACCTAAATTCTAACACGATCACCACGATCTAACTATACTTTATATGATCACCACGATCTAACTATTACACACAACTACACAATGTACATAAATGATTTACAAAATATAATACAATCGTAACTACGTTACAATAACACAAACTAAGCAATAATACTTCATAACTTGATGGTAGGAAGTATTCTTCTCTTGCACTCGAGGATTTAAGCTTGAATCACTTGGAAACAAATGCTTAAGATTAAATGATCAAAGGATTGTAGGTGATGTATAAACTAATTTTAGACATAAGAGAATTGTAGAAATCAAAGAGGGAATACATAAAATATATTGATCAGATTCATTAATCAAAGAAGATTACAATACATTATATAGAAAATAGACTAACCTAACCGTAATAACTAAACGGGCCTAAACAAGTGGGTCGAGCCTATAGGCCTTATTAGCTAACATCCTATAACAACCCATAAATTTTCCTCTATGTAATTATCCATCTATTAAATTAGATGCAATTTTCCTCAGTGTAATTTCCATCTATTAAATTAGATGCAACCATTTTCATGGAAATATTTTTGCTTTATTCCATCCATAATGTAACGTAACTTACATTACAAAAGTAAACGAGCTCACGCAACCTACCAATGCCAATTTCATCAACGTTTATAGCAAGTAAACGTTATAATATGTCAAGCAATATGTTTAAACTCCATTTTTACCATACGTTATCTATTTAACGTGCAATTCAAAACGTTTATTATAAAACGGACTTTAAACGTTAACGTTTATATCAAAACCCTAACTATATGTAATGTTTACATACAATACAAAGGTACAAGCCTTCAAGGCATGTGTACAAGTGATCAATGCACAAAATTTGAATTACATTTTCCCTCCTAAACCAATGTACAACTCGTTTAAGCTTATAGTACAATTCGACTATGCATAGAATTCAAATTGGACTATTTCCCTCCATTTTCTTTCTAGTTTTCGTACAACTTGTTGAGCACAAGTTACAAACACATCAAGCACACATTTAAACACCATTTCCCTCCCTAACCCTAACCCAATACCTCTACCAACAACCATAAACCCTAACCCTAGCTCGTCATAACCCTAATCCTAAACCCTAACCCTAGACGAAAACCCTAAAACCCTAAACTAGTTTACCTAGTTTCGAACCAAAACCAAGCAACCACCCTCCCTCCACCATGATCCACCTATTTGTCACCACCTTGTCACCACCAAGCAACCACCCACACACCTTTGTCACCACCTTGGACTCCAAGTAACCCCCTCGTCACCTCCTTGTTAAACTGAACCCTTCACCACCACTCAACACCTTGCTATGCTAGTCCTAGCCTCTAATACTCATCCTAGCTATTCCTTGGCCACCACTCCTAGCTAAACTTTGCCACCACTCCATAAAACTTGGGCTCCAATCCATCAGTAGCCCTATATAAAGACTGAGACCAAGCACACAAAGAAAGTAAATAACCCTCACAACTCACCATCTAAACTAAACCATACCTCAAAGTTCTTGATCTAGACAAGCCTAGGAAGGATAAGAAAGGTCTACAAGTTGTTTTAAAGCCAAGGTTAAAGAAGAATTCTTGAAGTCATCTCTAAGTTTTTCAAACCATATTCACCTATTTTGACCCATTTTCAAGCTCTTGTAAGTTCTACTTATTCTATAAACTCCTAATATGTTTTAGATCCTTAGTAAGCTCTTATGTATTGGTATGTGCTTAAATACACATACCTTTTACCTAATAAAACAAGCTAAAAAGACCAATAATAACCAAAAATACAAGAAAAATGCATTATATATGTGTATTTCGTAAATTGTGTCTTGCAGGTATGGATATATCATAAAAAGGACAAAAAACAAAGGCAAATCGGACAAAACCGAGCACGGGAATGGAATGAGCACGGAAAAATGAAGCCAAAGCCGTAACCATCTTAAATGGACCAAACCCGTACCCACTTAATGGGCCGGGTCAGCCCATTTACACCTTAGCCTTACTTAAAATCACACAATTCCAAAACTATAATACTATTGATTCAGTTCCTAGCCCAAGACAAAGTCAAAGCCCAAATCCAAATCTATTACCCAGGTCAAAGTTTGATATATAAAAACGGTTCAAAGTTACTGTTGACCTTTGTTTTCCCTCCCTTGTTTTACAACAGCAACAACTAACCAGGGTAAACATTCATTCACCCATCACATATAAACACTTACTACTGACCTTCTAGAAAGCTATCCTTAGACACCCAAAAAACCCCCCAGTCTGACATTTACTTGACACGCTGGCGATCCCAGAGGCATTCATTGGTGGATGAGATGTCACATCAAATCAAGGGCTCAGATGGATTAGAGATTAAGGCGGTTTGGAATGGAAAGCTAAGATCAAAAGCTTATAAGCTCCTCACACAAGAAGCACACCTTACACCTTGGTTCTTCTATAAATAGGGCTTGAATTCATCATTTGTAATCATTAGGTAGTTTAGGAGTAGTGAAAGTTAGATTTATGCTTATTTAACTACTTATTTTCCTTTAAATTGTATTTTAACGTTTTTTCCCCAAAACCTGTAACCTTTTTAATATCAATGAAATTTCAGTTTTAAGTCAATTTTTAATCTGTTTTACTCTAATGCAATTAAGCTTAAATTTGTCTTCAAGTCATTTAAATAAGTTTAATAAGCTCTTATAAATTGTGCTTCTTAGATAAGCTTTCTTAAAAGCTTATCTAAGCTTTTCTATTTCATTTATCACTCCCAAAGTACCTCAGCTTATTTTGGAAGAAAATCAAAGTTAGGAAGGCTTTTTAATGACCACACATCTTATCTATGATAATCTTGAGCATTTGACTACTCTTAAGAGCAATTATGTCCTTGTTTTTGAGGAAGTACTTGGTAGTTCACGATGTTTTCTAAATCTACTTATTTTTCTATTCCAGCTTATTAGATTGCTTATTTGTGCTTATTTCCTGCTTACTATTGCTTATAATGTCTAGTTAATGCTTAATTTGTCTAGTTTCTAGTTTAGATTAGTTTATTTTATGATTAATAAAAATATGTCCTAAAACTAGTCTAAATAGCTTTTTAATTTAGCTTATTAGTAGATGCTATTTCTCATAGGATCATTAGGTTATTGACCTTTATTTTCCATAGTACTACAAAATGTCTTGACAAATCATAGCTTTCTAAGATCTGTTTTAGCTTAAATAAAGCTTTTAGAGATTTAAAGGGGTGTTTGGGATAAGCATCTGAAATGCATAAAAATAGTATGCAGCTAGTTTTAGGTGATTCAATGAATCTCATAAGCTCAAATTATCCTTAAAAAAGTATTTTTTCATAAGCTCTTAAATCAGTCTTAGTTTAAGTTTTCTTGTCCTTTTATCTAATACTTAAGTCTGCTTATCAAAAGGAGTTTCTAAAATGCTTTTTTTTTTTTTTTTTTTTTTTTTTTTTTTTTTTTGTTTGTTTTTTTTTTTTTTTTTTTTTTTTATTGTTGTCCGAATTGAAGTGGATAATTGAGCCTGATTTAAGTTGCTAAACTATGAAGAGCCCCAGAGTATGTTTGGGTTAAAATCAGTTAAATAGTAGTATTTGTGTTTAGGCTTTAAAAGTTCTTATTATGCAGTTTATCTAAGGATTTATCTTAGCTTAGCTTTGGTTGAATTTTGTTTAAAATTAGCTTATTGTAGTCTTAAGTTCATTTGTTTGAGTTTTTAAGGTGTCTAAATCCTTTTAGAGTCTTAAAATTAAATCTGCAAGTAGCCTTTAAAAACCAAAAAGCTAAAAATAGTTAGTGAAGTCTGTTATTTGCATTCTATCTGTTTTAGCTTATTTCTTCTTATAGTTTGCTTATTTTTAGCTTATCTGAGTGAAATGTGTCTAGGTCTTTAGCTATTTTCAGGTTTTAGTGTTATTAACTTTCTATTTAGCTTAAAAAGTTATTAAAAGTCCTTAGAATCTGTTTCATAGTCTATTGTCTTTGAGCTTTTTAGTAGCTTTCTAGCTTATTTAGTTTGCTTATTTTTATTCCTTAGGACTTATTTAGTCTAGCTTAAGGTCTGTTTTGAGCTTATTTGTTTCACCTTTAGCTTATTAAGTTTTAAAAAAAGAAACAGGTTTAGCTACTAGAGTCTTAGTTTGTAAGACCATTTCTGTCATATTCCATATCCTTTTCTAGCTTATTTTGTTTAGCTTTTGATCTGAATTTCAGCTTATTTGAGTTCTTCAAGTATTAGTCTTTATCTCTTTTAAGTTGTTAACTTATATTAAGAGCTTATGTATCCTAAATCTTAGCTTAAATTTGGTCTAAATGTCCTCTTTAGTTTTTTAAAGCAATCTGTCTTAAAGGTTATTTAGTATTTTTCAGCTTATTTTCTTTGCTTATTTTTAGTCCTTAAAGCTTTTCAGGTCTAGGTGAGGGTATGTTTCAGCTTATTTACTTTTCTTATTAGCTTATTAGGGATTTGCTAATGCTTTTAAAAGCCAATCAGTTTTAGCTCTTTTGTTTACAGGTTTAGATAACTTTTCAGACATTGACATATAACTAAGCACCTCACATAGGGAATGTGTTTGATTTAGAATTAACTCTGATAGGGTTATATATATTTTTGTCAAAACACTTAATTTGCACAGACATAAACTAGACAGCTACCATTGGCTTGTACTTGACACATAAACCTGACCGAAGGGCAAAACTTAATACTGAAGCGGGAGCATATACTAATCTTCATGTGCCGAAGCTTAAGCCTTTATGTAACAACCCGAGTTTCACGACGCGTATGATGATCGCGAATTCGACGACATAATTATTATTTTATAAATTCGTGTGAGCGAACGTTGACATTTAAATTTTTTTTGTCGTAAATAATTATTTTTGTATTTTATTACGAACTAAAATTTAAAATATTTATTTTTGACGTTTCGCGAGTCGACGTTTGACCGCGCGTTCGTTAATCGTTTTGAGCATCATAAAATTTACGACGCATCTCGTTATTATTTTTATGATCATAAATTATTATTTTATGAATTTTGTCTTCTTCGTTCCTCGTCCTTGGCCAAAGCTCGCGTTTAAAGCTCGTGTTTTATTTAAATAGGGTACAAGTTACATGGTATGTGCTTAATTACACAAACCTTTAACCTATTAAAACGAGCCTAAATGACCAAAAACGAACATAAAATTCCAAATATGTGCTTGTTTTGTGTTATTTACTGTGCAAGTATCGGATATTCACTAAAGGACAAAAATTAAGCCAAAATGGACAAAACCAAGCACAGGAATGAAGAGAGCATGAAAAGTTGAAGCCAAAGACGTGTGCATCTTAAATGGACCAACCCGCACCCAAGTTAATGGGCTGAGTCAGTCCATTAAGCTTATTTGTTAAATCAAAAGTCCAAAATTCCATTTAATTAAAGCTTGGCCCAAATTAAATAACCAAAGCCCAACATATAAGCCCATGAACAAACCACTAACACCCATTAACCCTTTACCTATTTTCTTTACACCGTCAGTCCACAGGGACTAACACGGTTAGTCCCTGGTTAGTTACACCATTAGTCCCTAACCATTTGCACAATTAGTCCCTCAACCCAACTTTCCCCTAACCCCGTTAATCCTTTTCCATTAACACCCGTTAACCCAAACACCCAAATCAAAAATTCCCGCTAATGCTACTATTCATCTATCACTCTCACCTCTCCCTTACACCACGACAAACAACACTCACACCCCTGCACCATGAAAGGAGAAGGTTTTAAAACGCTTTACGCTTACCCGCTCCTCCGCTTCTTTGTGCGTTTTCTAGAGAGCTACCGCGCACCTTTGACTATCGGTCCCAAAAATATTTTTCTTTTATATTTATCTTTCATAAAAATCTAAAAATAATCTTCTTATCCTCCTATTTGTTTAATTCTAATGTCGTCATACAACCGACATGGTTGTTTCAAGTGTGGAGGTCTGTTTGGTGGTCTATATTGTCGACAATGTACTTGTGAGCAGTGTAGAAGAAATTATACGGATGAAGTTTGTGATTTATGCTGTTATGAAGTTGAAAAATCATTTGTTAATGATTCAAATCCAAATTCTTTCATTGATTCTCCAAATATTTTCAACCCACCTCCACAACCCCAGACGTATTCTTGTAAGTTTTGTGGAAACAATGCTCATTATGGTTACGATTGTCCACCTCAAGTTTCATTTATCTATAATCTGGAACCGTGTTTCAATCAAAACTTTGATAATAATTTTCCACAAACTTCACAAAGTCTTCCACAACAATTTCCTTGTTGTGAAAACTACGGGGGTCCTCATGAGAATTTTCAGTGTCAACCGATAAACCAGAAATTCCATGAACCTAATCTTTGTTATAATTCTATTTCTTCTGGTTTTGACCAATTCCAACCCCCGCAGTTTCCCGTCATTCATCAATCTCCTCAAGAAATGAGTATCCAAGATATGGAGGATCTGAAGCAGCAGTATTTAGATGAAATGAAAAGTTTAATTAATGAAATTCAGATTAAGAATTATCATAATAAGAAGATTGATATTGAGATTAAGATTAATGAGCTTAAGGAAAATTTCAATAGAATGAGTATTGAAATTAATAAAAAGAAAAAGCTTCAGCAACTAGAGTAGGTGGCTAATCTTAGTACTTATCCTTCGCAACATTTCAATTCTTTTTGCTACAACGATGATGATGATGATGACGAGGAGTTTTTTGTCCCTATGAGTGAAATTTATAAGAGTTCCCTTACTGCAATCACACCCAACTCACCGATCACGGACTCTCTCATAATGGAGGATGAGCATCTTGACACTATTTCTGAAATAGAATCGGACGAAGAATATGAGTCTAGTGTTGAGAACCTTAACCTAACCCCAAGAGAGTCCGAGGATTTATCCGATATTGAAAGTGAGTGTGATGTGCCCATTTGTGATGATTTTACGACTTCTTCTAATCCTCTCTTTGATTCTTATGACGATTCTACCTTTAGTGATGACGAGTCATTTTCTGATGAGAACGTTCCGAAGGAAAATTTCAAAATTTATTCGAACCCTCTTTTTGATGAAGAAATCATTTCTACTAAGATAGATCTGCATCACTTTAATGCTGAGATTGATCTTATAGAATCTTTGCTTAATCGAGATACTTCGATAGTTTCTTCTCCTAAGTTTGATTCTCTTCTCGAGGAGTTCTCCGGTGAACTCGCTCATATCGATTTGATTTCTCCAGAAATTGATGAAGCCGACTTTGATCCAGAGGAAGAAATTCGTCTTGTTGAGAAATTGTTGTATGATAATTCATCTCCTCGACCTCCGAAAGAACTTAATTCTGATAATTCTGATGTTGTAATCGAGTCTTTCTCTCCATCTCCTATCCCTATTGAGGGTAGTGACTCCCTTATGGAGGAGATTGATATTTTTCTTACTCCGGATGACTCGATACCACCGGGTATTGAGAATGACGACTATGACTCAGAAGGGGATATTCTTGAAGAATTGCTTAACAATGATTCCCTATCACTGCCTGAAAATGAGTCATTTTACTTTGATCGTTATTATGATCCATCATCTCCTCGTCCTCCTGTGAAACCACCGGATGATGATGGAATTTACTTTGATGTTGAGGCCGATACGGGAATTTTAACTGTAAAAGTGGTGGATGATATTTCTGAACGTTATGTTCTTAAGCCTAGAATTTTACACACCCAACTCATCCTTTCTCTTTGTCCAGTGATTGACACTTTGCTTCCATTTTCATTCGAAATGGGGACAACGTTTTCAATCCTGGTATTCTTGCTTCAAAAGAGGAGAAATCTCCTCATCTCTTATCTCATCGGGGCTTTAAAGCTTTCTAGCTCATTTCTGATTTTTCTAAAAGCCCGATGATGATCTATGGAGAGGACATTCCTATCTTGGATGTTCTGTTTCTTCATTTCTATCCTCCTTGACCAACTCAAGTATGAGAGATCGAGTCAGGCTCAAAACTCGGTAAACAAAAATAAGTGCTTCGTGGGTGGCAACACATGCTTATCCTAATATAATTATAGTAGTATTAATAAATAAGTCTGACGTGAGGAGGTTCGCCTCTTCCTTTCTCGTGTTTTGTGGTTTGTATTGTATGTCCAGGATTGCCCTAGATTTTGAAGACTCTCGTGCTCGTGGTTTGGTCCTTCGTTTACTCGAGCTTCAATCCTTAGCATGATTATGGGAATCCAATATCCTAAATCTTATCGACTAACATTTATCTTTGTGCATACTTAATAAACGGCTTTAGATTTGCGTAGGAACCCTTCTTAAAACATTGAGGACAATGTTCAATTCTAGTATTGGGGGGGTTCTATCGATTTGATTATGCCTGCAGTCGTTGTTTTCACATAATCCCGTTTTTACCACCAAAATACCAAAAAAATAAAAAAAATTTAAAATTTTCAAAAATAAAATAAGTGTTTTGTCACAATGTTTGACTTTCCTGCTAGGTAGAATAAGAATAAATTTTGACTCGATCGAGCGTGTTGAGCTCTTAGCTTTGTCCCTTAACCGTTATAAACTTGACTAAGCTAGTTTATTTGACTAAGCATTCGCAGATCTTTTTATTAAAGATTTTAAATTTGCGAAGAACGAGAAATGATAGAGTTAATTATGAGTTAGATGCTAAACAAGGATTATTTGGAAATCTTAAGAGCTCATAAGTGTAGTTTGTGGCTTTTCTCCCATAAGCTCCTAACCTGACTAATAATACGTGATCTTTTCAAAAATTAAACTTAAATCAACGTTTTTTTTATGTAGTCGATAACAATAATTTATTTAGTCTTAGTTTAAATTTATACTTAAATTTTCTAAAAAGAAAATTTCTCTATATATCGTGGTAATATAAAGTGTAAAAAAATGAGGTAATAATAATAATAATAAAAACTGTGGGCTGATAAAAGTTTACTGCCTTTTGCCGGCTCACAACCGATGTGGCAGTCTTCAAAAAGGTCGAGGATTTCCTTCGTTTAAAGGATGTATAATTATATCAAGTGTAATATATGTGATTTAATAAATATAGGGACAATCTCTTTTTTTTTTCTTAAATTTAAATATGCTTTTGAACTAAGATTATTTCGTTTTAAGTTGTGATTTTTTAAATAAATTTTTTATTTAACGGGAAGCCAAAGAGTTTTTGAAACCGAAGGTCCATGAGTTCCGATACTATTCTCTGTGGGGTGTTAAAATCCTGGTCACCTAAGTCGGTCTCGGTTGGGATGTGCAGAGAAGAAAGTCGCTACATGGAATGATCTCGCCTTCAAAATAATAATTCTTGGGTGAAACATGAAGCATAGAAATATTGCAATTTTCTTAAAAAGGTTGATCCATGGTTGAAATTCGAAATAAGCACATTCACATAAGATATAATAATTGTTAGGAGTGAAAAGTTTCACAAGTTACAAGTATGAGTAGTGTTAGCATCTTAACTTATATTTAACAGTGATTTCGTTTTTAAGCTTGGTTTGGGACAAGTGAAAAATCGAGAACGATGAATTTATCCTTTTTGGGCATTTTAGGATTGAAGTGCTTCTTGTTCTGTGACCCTAAAGGTTATGAAAATAACGAAAGTCTAAACATTCTAGTTAGTTGCTTGAAAAAGGAAAAATATAAAAAAAATATATGTGTGGTAATTAGTGTAGATTTATAAAAATGGTCAAAACGGGGCTTTTTCAAAACTAATGATTCTTTAATTCCCTTTGACGAACACTTAGCTACTTTTCGGGGTAATTAGTCAAGGGGGATTGAGATTCTTGGTTTTCTAAAGTGTTTACTTATAGCATTGCTTAAAGACACGGCAATATCATAGCATGGGGGATTTTGGTATGTGCTTAATTACACATATCTTTTTTTCCTAATAAAACGAGCAAAAAATGACCAAAATATATCAAAAATGCATTGTATTCATGTGTTTTGTGATTTATGATGTGCAGGTAACGGATATCCGCAAAAGGACGAAAAACTTAGCAAAAAAATACAAAACCGGGCACGAGAATGGAAAGAGCGCAGAAAAGCAAAGCCGAAGGCATATACATCCTTAATGGGCCAACCCGCACCCATTTTATTAGGCCAGGTCAGCCCATTAACATTGTATCTATACTAAAACCTTAGCCTAAAATACAAATCCAGTCCATAATACCATTAACCCTTTAATATTGTCCATGGCCCAATTATAATATGTCAAGCCCCAAGTCCAATGCCTAACCCTGGATCCAGTCAAACACATATTAACGCGCCCTTTTGTTACTATTCATTATCCCTTCCAAAACTCACCACATCAAAACGCAGGGTAAATCCTATTCACCCATCTCTTTCACTATCCCAAATCCCTAGTAACATTCCTCCTCCCAGAAGAAGACAAGCCACCTTGGCAATCCTCTATTCTCTGATTGGACAGAGTTACAAGACAAAGAATCAAGGGCTATGATGCAAAGCTTGGAAAGAAAGAAAACACCTGTTAACTCAAAACAACCCCTTATAAAGAAATCCTACAAAACTACTATTATCATCCATGTCTTTTCCCTGAAAACCTGACAAATCCCCTCACACCCCACTAACACATTCCCCTAGACCACAAAACCACGCTGGCAATCCTAGGATGATTGATTGGTGGAAGTGACGTTTCTTCAATCCAAGGGCTCAGATTGATTAGAGAATGAGGCGGTTAAGGAATAGAAGGCCAAGATGAAGATCTCTCTCTCTCTCTCTCTCTATGCTCACAGAAGAAGCACAACTAGCACGCACCAAGCCCTTAGTTTTCTCTATAAATAGTGATAGGATTTCTTCATTGTATCCATCTAGTGTAATATAGAGTAGGAGTAGTGTAATCTAGTTTTTTAAATTTATTTATAGCTTATTGTTTTTTACTTATTGGATTTCAAATTTCAAGCATTATTATCTTTTAAGGTTTAATGAAATTTCAGTTTTTATTGTGTTATGCAAACTTGTTTGTACTCTTATGCTCTTTGTGTTAAAATTGTTTCCAAGTCATTTTTACAAGCTCTTTAAGCTCTTGTAATTCACTAATACTCAGTTAAGCTTCTTAATAGCTTAACTGAGTTTTCTGTCGCATATACTTCAAAAATCTGTCTTAAGCTTTTATGGAAGATAAACCTAATATGGAAGGGCTTATGGGATTGTACTAGCTTCTGCTAGAGCTTGTAGAAAAGCTCTAAAGAGCATGAATTAGCCTTGTTTTGAGCAAAGGCTCTTGTAAGTCACTTTTCTATTTTCTAGCTTATTTTACTGTTTGCTTTGTTTTACTGCTTATTCTCTGCTTATTATTGCTTAATGTTGCTTATTTGTGTTTATTCCGACTTAGTATAGCTTAAAATACCTAGCTTATAGCTTATAAATGTTTAGTTTGAGTTTTCTTAAAATCTGCCCATTAGTAGTCATTTTAGCTTTTTAGTATAGCTTATTGTTTAGTGGTATCTTCTTTTGGATTTGGCCTTCTTTTGTCTTTCTATAATATCTTAGTTATTAATCTTTTTTTATAATACTTAGCTTAATTAAGCCCGTCATATCTTAAAATGATAATTCAAAGTTTTAAAGGGGTGTTTGGGATAAGAAAGTTTGATAGGGTAAAATCATGTTAACCTGTTTTTGGTGCTCAAATCAGATTTGATTAGCTCTAATTAAGTCTTATAAATAGTTATTCTTATAGTTTTAAACAAGTTCAGTTAAGATTGAAGTTTGTTTTTTTCAATGTCTAAGTTTGCTAGTTCCTATGATTCACTTAACTGCGTATTGTTGAGTTAAGATCTAATTCTTTCTTAAAGTATGGTTTTAGTGTTTAGTTTTGTTACAATTGAATCTGTCTTGAGTTATTTTAAATTGGTGTAGTCTTAAAAGTATTTTAACAAAAAGAAACCAGTCAAGTAGGATGGCATTTGTTTAAGCACAATGTTCATATTTCCAGATTGACTGTGATTAGGTTTAAGCTTATTTTTGAGTTAATTTTATTAGCTTATTATAAGTTGTATCTGTTTTAAGTTTTTTCCTTTTAAACATTTGCTAATTGAGTCTTAATTTTAAGCTTTAAGTTTGCATTTTATCTTAAAAATTCAAAAAGACAAAAATATAAGTTTAGTCTGTCACCTTTTTAAGTCCTATTTCTAGCTTATTTTCTTGTCTAATTTTCTTATTTCTCGCTTTTACGTGTTCTTTTGGTGGCAACCTTAATCTGTTTCCAGCTTTTGGTCTTTAGTTTTGCTTATTAAGTCATATTTTTAAGATGTCATTTAGTCATTTTTAACCAAAAAGCCAAAAACAACTAAGTGTAGTCTGCCATTTGCATTTACTTTTTCTAGCTTACTCCTTAATTTAGTTTGCTTAAATTTTTCTTATTTGTATCATTAGCTTATGGTACTTAAACTGTTTTTAGCTTTCAACTTAATATCAATAGCTTATTAGTGATAAATCTTGGCTTAAAAAAGGTTCATGTCCTTTAAAGCCCTTTAAGTGATGCTTTGTTTAAATGCCTTTCAGTTCATGTCAGCTTAATTTATTTGCTTATTTGAAGACCTTTGTGCTTATTTAGTCTTAGTATAGATCTATTTTCAGCTTATTTGTTCTTCTGTTGCTTTTTGAGTCCTAAAAATAAGCTAGCAGTTTAGTTAAGTTCCTTTAGTATAATTTTTTAAAATTGTCATTTTAGCTTGCTTTTTCTAGCTTATTTATTTATAAATCTTGCTTAACTCCTGCTTATTTGTATTTTTAGCTTATAGTACTTTATATGTTTTCAGTTTTCAGCTTAATACCTGTTGCTTATTAGTGTTTAATCTAAACTTAAATTTAGTGAAAAGTCCTTAAAACCTCCTTTTGTGTTATTTTTCTTTGTGCTTTTAATGATTTTCCAGCTTATTTGATTTGCTTATTTTTATTCATTAGTGCTTATTAGGGTTAGGAATAAGTTTGTTTTTAGCTTATTTGGTTTAACCTATAGCTTATTAGACTTAAAAAGCAAATAGATTTAAGCCAAGTATTCGTAAGTGTTAATTAAGCTTCTGTCATTTTAAGCAGCTTATTCCTGGCTTATTGTTGGTTTCTAAAAAAAGTGCTTTTGTTAGAGTTGGTATTTTAGCTTATTAGAAACTTTTTCAAAAAGAAATTTTAAAAAATAAAAACGTTGGGAGTATAGGGAGGCCCCAGTTTTGAAACCGGGACCTCAACCTTAACATCCCAACATTTTAACACACACACCTTTACCATCTGCGCCCTTGGGTCTTTTCTGTTAGACCCTTGGGGCATTTGGTATTTAAGGGTGTTTTTCCCATCTAAGCTATAAGCCCTTTTAGGCTTATTTCCAGCTTATTGATATAAGCTGGTTAAGTAAATTTATTTTTCTTAGGATCAGTATTGTTCAAGGTGTTTTTAGTGACTTTTTTAGATTTTTATAAATTAGATTAATATTTTTAATAATATTTTTAGATTAAAACAATTTTTAATTCATAATAAATTAAATAAAAGTCAAAAAAATATAATTCTTATTTCTAAAATTATTTTTAATCATTTAGGACTGTTAAAAATTAAATTTGCATTTTTAGAGTTAAAATTTTAGAATTTAGGTTTTTAAGGCTCGGGATTTGAATCCCGTTATCGTTTTCGTGTTTTAACTTTAATTGCTTTCGTTTTTAGCTTGCCTTTATTTGTTTTTGCATGTTATTTGCAGAAATAGAATCCAAATCAAAATCTTAACTATTCAAACACGCGATCACAAACTTAACCTCGATTTTCAATTCACGCCTCATCGGGAAACGACTCAGGAAGGTTTTGAATTTTGCTTTGGTTAAAAGCAATCCTTTTAAAAACCTTACGGAATACTCTCTTATACTATAATTTGG
>BQNB010003014.1:52297-115802 GCA_026074375.1 Tanacetum coccineum
AAGCATTATTTTGATGATGATTTTTATTTATTATTATGGACAATGTTTTTATATTTTTGGTTTTGATATATATATATATTTTTCTTGCTTTTTTATTTATCTTATACTAATACTAATAAAAGAAAATGAAAAATATTTTTGTGTTTTATATTTTTATAAATAAAAGAAAATATTCACAAACGGGAAAATTAACTTCACGAGGGAAGGGTCTTCAAAACACTAATCTTCGAACGAAACACGATAATCGTACACACCTCCCCGGCAGCGGCGCCAAAAATTGATCCGCCTTTTTTAATACATATATATATAATATATAAATACGTAATAATAAGGAAGATTATCAATAATAGTATAGTAGTATTTTCGTCGGGTTAAGAAACGAACTTCTAATCAAAGTTGTCTCAAAAACCTCCCGGGTCGTTTTTCCTCGACGAAGTGCAAATTAAAAATCGGAAACGTTCGTGATCGCGCGTTTTGAATAAGTGAAATATTTTTAGGATTGGTTTCTAAATCTACTAAAAGGAAAAACATATAAAAAGCACGCTAAGTTATACTAATTATAAATCTAAGATTAAAACTATGAGATTATACTAAAAATGATCTAAAAATATAAGTAACTAATATGCTTGCTAAGTGACGTGAAATGTTCATTAAGTGTGGGCTTAGGTTTAACGAATTAAAATGACAAGTAAAATGAAATGCTTAAAAATAAATGACAAGAAATTAAATTGCATTAAAAATAAATGACGGAATGTAAATCGTAAAGACTAATAATTTTTTAAATCTTTTTAAACCCGCACATAAATTCTAAATCACTAATCACTTAACAAACACTACTAAATCTACTCACTACTCATAATGAAATAAAAAAAACTAAGCATTTTAAAAATAAAGCTACACTAAGCATGGCATAAAATAAAACTACATTAATTAATTGAAAAAGGAATAGAAAATGAACCGAATTGGAGACCCGCAATTAAACGAATACCACCCGATTTATTTAGCTAAAACAAATAATTAAATTCGGTCTAGCTAAATAAACCCTTAAGCTCCTCGCCTCATGAGTTGACCGGTACCAAATCAACACAAAAACAATAAAACTTTTATAATAAAACAATACACACAAATTGTCATCACACTAATAAGTTTCAACAGAAAAAAAACGTGGCCAAATACTTAGCAAAGCCCAAGATAATTCATAAAAAGCCAAACGGCCCAACAGTAGCTCAATCCAAAACGCAGACCCATTCTTTTTATCATGCAAACCCAATTTTTTTTTTTTAAAAAAAAACTAAAACCAATGACGATTTGTTAGACTAAACGAGTGGATTTTTTTTAGCTTCATCACAATATAATCAAATCTGATCATTTAGACATACAAGGTTATCATCCCTTACAAAAAAATAAAAAAAATAAAAAAAATAAAAAAAAAACAATCCATCACATTAAGCAAAATGATTTAAGCTAGAACGAAATTTTATGCTTAAAACTTCTTAATAAGCGAAAACTTAAACAATATAACTCTATTCCATAACAAAATCAGATTTATGTGATTCGTTAAAATCGAACCAGCCACAATCCAACCGAAAACTTAGACACATAAGCACTTGGATACAAATTTTGAAATCGAATAAGCACTAAATATCTCAATGAGGCTAATAACTATTTTAACACTCAAAATAAGCATAAAGAGGCATTAATAAGCAAACTAGAATAGTATCTACTGATTAGAAAAAGCTATAAGCATTTAACGAATCAAACAACAAAGCGAATAAGCAATTAAACTTACAAAATATTAATCTAGCAAAATAAGCTCACTCCAACCCTAATGAGCTATTTAGAAACTTATTTTTTAAGAAAACATGAGCTTCTAATTAAACAAAACGACTTAAGCACAAAAATAAGCCAAATTCGAGCTTATTTTAGCTTATTAATACGAAAGATACTTAAAAAACTATTGATAACGAATCGAACTAGTTTTAAGAGCTTATAGGAGTCATTATTTAAGTTTTTAAGATCTTTTGAAAAAGATAAGCCACGAAAATAACCACGAAAAATTAGCTTATTGAATAAGCTATACGAAAACAAATAGAAATGATCAATTAAAGCAAAAATTAAGCGAAACGAGATCTTCAATAAGCATCTAACAATTATTATTACATCATATTAATAAGCTTGAGACAAGAGCTGAGTACAATAAGCATAAAAACTAAAATAAACAATTACAAAAGAGAAATAAGCTAAAAATATCTAAACTAAACTAAAAAAAATAAAAAAAAACTAGGAAAAAATGAAGGAGCGTGATGCTCTTTTTATGGTGAGAGGGGGTTAAAGTGTAATCTTGAACCAATGATTAGGTACTCCATCAGCCAATCATTGGCATGCATTAACCATCACACGGATCGAGTGTCATATTTTCCCTCTGAAGACTGGTGGATTGCCGCCACGTGTTATTCTTGGTGGCTTAAATATCACGCATCATTATAAGCCGCTTGATCATTTATCTATTTGCAACTGAAAATGAGAGATATAAGAGTTGCCTTGTACACGTGTCGGAAACTTATATGCCCATATTAGATAGTGCCTTGTACACGTGTTTTTTTTTGGAATTAAATTCAAGCTCACGTGAGCTCATCTTAGCTGTATGCTTCTACTAGTGGAGATGTTATATATATATATATATATAAAAATATAAAAAATAATATAAAGTAATATAATATAATATATATATATATATATATTGTGCTATACAAATGAGGTGCCAAGAACATAACGAGAGGAACACAGCCATTTTCCTATCTTCTTTCTTTTCTCTTTCTTATTTTAAATATTGTATAATGGGCTTTGTTGGCTTTTGCTAGATTGGGCTGGCTTGGCCCATTAAATGGGTCACGGGCTGGCCCAATAAAATCCGAAGGCACCGTTGAACTCGATTTCTCGCGCTCTTTCCGATCCCGTGCTCGGTTTTATCCGGCTTTGTCTTCATTTTTGTCCATATATTTAATATCCGTACCTGCACATAAACAAACACAAAAACAAACATATATATGCATTTTTTATTATATTTTTGGTCTTTTTGGAGTCGTTTTTCATAAGGTAAAATAATATGTATAAAAATAGCGAATAATTTCACAGTTAACTAACCAGTGTAGTTAGTTAATAATACGACATGTAAAGGCTTTTTGGTTTAATCCTAGAAATTTACCAGTTAAGCATGTTACTCCATCTAAATCCATAGTACTTATTATTGAGGTCTCGAGTGATATACCAGGCCAAGTTCTAAAGTCCACTACATCACCGGCACACACATATTTTTGTGGAATTTTAGTAAGCAATTGGAAACGGATAGGCTTAATTCTCACAATAGACAATAAGGGTTATAGTGCGCTAGGTAATGTAACTAGTGATTTTTCACAAAAAAGTCATGCTAAATTTTTTTAAATTTGATCCGTTTTTAGGCATATTAGCATTTTATTTGTGAAAATGAGGACAAGTACGTTTTAATTCTTCATCCCCCCACTTAAATTATACAACGTCCTCGTTGTATAGATAAACAGTTAATTAATATGGGAAAAGAATTAGAACAAGGAAACTTCCCTGATTGTTTGCTCCAAATGGTTCTTCATTTTGAGTATTTTAGCAAAAAGAGTGTTGACGGGGCATTTGAATGCCGAGCAAAAATCAACACTAGGTGTTTTCAGACTATACTTTGAAGTCAGTTTCATTTACAGCAAGGTCCTGCATAAAATTTAGAAGACGTTCGTGCAATTCGTGCTTTCGCTATCCTACAATACAAGCAAACAATTAAACACACAACTGTACAGGTTACAATACGTCGTATCCCGAACCCTATGATACACCGTATGTAAACCTGCGAAAACAATTAAATACTAGAAATTAAAAACTGGATAAATGTTCAAACATGCATACGCCGTATCCAGAGGGGTTATATATGCCGTATGTATGTCAGACAGACTCAATTTTGAAATAAAAATTCAAACAATTTAAATGCGACAAACAATTAAAAACATAATCGGGTTGTCTCCCGGGGAGCACTTTTGTTTCAGCTGGTCTTTAAGTTAGACCTTTTCACTTCACACTTCTATTTCGTCCGAGTCACTTTCCATCCGTGATCTTTTCTATTGAAGATTTCGTGGTAGATGCAAGACATGCTGCCAAGAGTTCTCTTAATAGGTTCTACAGCAACAAATTCTTTATCAATCCCCATTGAATATCGTACGACTGAGAATTCTTTGGTTTTACAGAGCTTGTCTTGATCGAAGATGTCATAACGGGCGGGTCCAAGTATCGGGGAGCCATCGCGATTGATAATCTTGCAGATTTCATTCCCTCCTTGTGTATCCAAGTGTGGTTTGTAAAACCATTCTGAGTATGTTATAATGGAATTTTCATCGCGTGGTTCGTTGTCGAGGTCGCCAATTGTTCCTTTAATATGCTCATTCATGTAGAATTCCTATAGTCCACATCTAGTTGTCTTGTCTAATTCCCAATGGTTGTCAAATTTTGATGCTAACCAATACAAAAATTCAAAGTAGTCTGATCCGTTGTCAAGATCGTTCGGGATTTCACTATTGCATGTTTTTGACAATGGATAATATTTGTGAAAGAATTTATCTTTTAGTTCATCCCAACTAATGGTTGCTCCCTCAATTTCATCATTCCACCATTTTTCAGCATCATTACTAAGGGATTTTGAAAATACATGAACCCGGAGCAGGCTTTTATTTATATCGGGAATCTTGATCCATTCGGTGATTTCGATGATTCTTGTAATATGATCAATTACGTCCCCTCCATCCATGCCATTGAAGGCATTATCCCTTAATATCTTTAAGAACTCGTCTCCAATTTGTGGTTCGCGAGTATTGTTCATCGGGGAGCCCGTATCGCAACACATTTCGTCCATTGTATTATCGATGCCTGATATTGTGATTACCTTGAGTCCCTAGAACAAAAATGATCAGTAGTATGTGTTTTTAACAGAGGGAACACATAAAAACCAAAAATGATATATTGGAACTGTATCGGATGACAATACGCCGTATTCTATTGATTAGGATATGCCGTATAAGTCTGTTGAATAGCAGTATGCCATATAGAGTTTTATGAATACGTCGTATTGTCTAGAAACAGATACACCGTTTAGACAGTAAAACTCAATACGCTGTCCTGATAAGAAGGTTGGATACGTCGTATCCAACTGGTGGATACGCCGTATCCGGTGATCAGTCAGAACAGAATACTATAAAAAAAACAATTACAATGCGATAAATTTAAAGCAAACAATTTAAATGCAAATAAATACAAACATAATTTTATTAATTAAATTAATCAATTAGCAGTTAGAAATTAGAATTAACAATTATACACTAAAAAAAATAGAAATACTAAAAAGAATAAAGATCAAACTAATCACTCCTTGGCAGCGACGCAAGTTGATGTGTCGTCGTATGGTGTATATAAAGTGATTATCAAGTTTTACATGTATATTTAGCCGACAAACCAAAAGACAACACTTTAACGGGCAGTGTACCCGGTCAAGATGTAGCTTCGCGGTAAGTAGGGTGTCAAACACTAAGAGCGAGAGTAACCTAATATTCTATCAGTATTTTAATCTATCTAGATTAGTCTAATTACTTGTTAAACCTATGCTATACATATTTACTAGTGGTAAATGGGGGGTTTTCAGCCTGAGAGACTAACACAGGTTTAGTGATGACAAAGATTAATTCTAAACACAATAAACACTAAAGCAAATAATCATAAGATAAAGAAGCGGTACAATCTAAATAATATAAAACTGTATTAACCATGTTAAATCCGATTAAATGTTGATTTGCTAGTTTAGTGCAATGGCTACTTATCTCGAGGCGGCATATCATTCTTAAGACTTAGGCGGTTCTTCATCCTAAGACCTAGATACGAACAATCCTGTCACGATTAACGCATCCGCATAAAGCATCCAATAGTCTAATTATAATCTATCATAAGGAATTAAAGTAGTGGTGATCCTGTTAATACCCTAGCCCATCAGGACTTTACCCACTTATTCCTTGATGTTGTTTTATACACCGGTAGTCCCCACCCAAAATCAAATACAATGAATTAAAGAACAATACCGGTTATTGAAAACAATTATCGGGTCACTTGCGGGTCCTACTAAAGCTCATATTCAAAGGTAAGGAAAAGGTGTCATTCTGTGTTCATATTGGTAGGGCATACAAAACACAACATGTGAGAGCTATTCCTTGGCATATAGATTTACTTGTTAAGCTTCACTAGACTCAGTTTGAATGATAGGTCGCATGTAAAGCACATAAACAAGTATCAAGGTGATAAACATATTAAACAACATACAGATAAAATTAATTAAGCCAGATTAAAACAAACAAAACATTATAATCTTCATTAACATAGCTAATACCCGAGGGTATTAGCCCACAATCATTGTTATTTTACAAACGTGATCAAACAATCAGAAATTGAATGATTAAGAAAGTAAGAATTACATGATGTCTTCTATGGATTTAGGTTGGTGCTTGACTTGGTGCTTCTAATTATCTTAGAAAATTCGACTTAGAGTGTGATGGTATAGAGAATGTAATTTTTGCACACTGAAACTCGTTTTTAAGTCTCGTATTTATAGTGTCTGAAAATAGCCTGGATACGCCGTATAGAGAGAGGTAAATACAGCGTATATGGTTAATTTCCTTAGAGTTCGCGATAAGATCAAATCATTCGTGAATTAATTGCCAATCCAATACATTAACTTCGTATCTTTGACTGATGACCAGCTGTGCATACGGCGTATAGGTAAAGAGTGATACGCTGGATCGGGAATTGATTATTACGCATATTCTTGTGATGAGCTAGCGCTGATACATCGTATCTTCTTTGCTGGATACGGCGTATAGTAGCAGATGATAGTTTTCTTCAAATGTCTTCGCTTTAGTTTAAGAATTACGCCTTTTAGCTTCGTCTTTACAAGTTACTCCATAATTACTTCAATCGTAAACTTTAAGCAATTAATACTTACATATCTTGGCAATTAATTATATAAAAGTGGGGCGTAAAATGTATGGGATAAATGTTGGTAAAAATATGACTGTTATTTGATGATATCTATGTTCTAATCCACACTTGGATTTTGCAATCTTGCACATTTTTCTAACGATAATTTGGATTTCATACAAAACCTTTTGATTAAACAAAGTACTCGCTAAAGGTAATCTATTCAGGAAGGAGTTCTTGATCCAATTGCCAAAGTTTATATTCATGAATCAAGTATGTTATTTAATATCTTTATTCATTTAACGCAATGCAAGGAAAAGTAGTTTAATACAGTCAATCGCTTGAGTTTACTAAAACCACTTACCATAAGGCTTGTGCTTTAATACGTTCGAGTTTTATGTAGTGTACTTTTTTGTCCATATTTGTCTTCTGCCTAGAAGGACCATTTTAACCTTCGGTTTCTTACCGATTGGCAAAGTTCAATCAAATTCAAAATGATTTTTTTAAATGGACTGCATCTTAACATTCACTTATGTCATTAGCTAAGTGCATTCAGAAGGTCGTGTAAGAAGAGACTTTCTCAAAAAACAGATGCTCCCACTTGCTTTTGTAAGGGATAGGCTTTTCCCAAAATACGCAGCAAGTTTGCAGAACAATAAAATTATCTCGTTTGGGATGTTATAATATATTGCTGACAGTTCTGACTCTTGTTTTTAATAACACACTACTGATCTCATACAAAGGGAGCTCGTTCCCGGTTCTGAACCTCACTTCGGGGGAGATTGTTAGCCTCAATTTTAGAGTCGAACAAGAGGAAGCTCGTCACTCTACGTTGGAGCTAATCGGTCTTTAATTAGTTAATGTTGTAAATAGGATATATCTGGAATCGGGCTCGATAGATAATCTAATATTGTATATGTTTCGGGTTTAATCCCAAGCAAAACCCGAGCCCGAGTCCTAGTTAAATATCCCTCGCGTCACATTAAATGTGTAGGGGTATATATATAGATATTTTCTCATATGAAAATATCTAATCTCACAAATATCTTTTTTTCTAATACATCTTTTTTCTTTCTCTCATCTCTCTCTCTTCTTTCTCTCTCTAAACTATAATCTTTCTTTATCTCTTTTCTTAGTTCTTGATCCGTGTTGTGATATATGAAGTGAAGTGTTAATCGGGAACCAACAATTGGTATCAGAGCTGATCATGCCGGATGATTCTGGCTTTGAACTAACAGCATTTTCAGACGCTGATCATGCCGGATGCCTGATACTCAGAAGCATTATGGAGGGATTACAGGTTCCTTGGTGAATAAACTTGTATGCTAGATGTCTAAGAATACAAAACTGGCCCACTGCAATGTCTTCAGCAGAGGCAGAGTTACGTGGGATTATCTTGCAAGTTATGCTAAAGTAATGTGGATGAGGACACAACTTCAAGGATTATGGCTTCAACTTCAACAAATATACGTTGTATGCGATCTCTCTGTCAGACATAGCGATATCATGCAACCCTTTGTACAACATTCTAGGCGAACAAAGCACCATCAATCTTGGTATCATTTCATAAAGGAACAGGTTGAAAATGGTTATAATTGAAATTATATTTTGTCAGAACTGCAATCAATTAGCTGGACATGTGTCGAAAAGCCCTTCCTGAAGGGTCAGTTTAAAGTATCTTGTCAGAAGGAGTGTATGAGAAGTATTGCTCCAGCGGAGATAGAGGTTCTGACAATGAGTCTGCTTGATATCATCATCAAACCATCACCATGTACATATTTTTGTGAAAGCAAAACTAAAATATAAAACTTCAAAAAGAATAATACAAAATCTAAAATTTCCAAAAAGATTCTTCTCGACATGTCTCTTGGAATCGATAACATTTACGTGCTTAGAAATGTCGATTAACATTGACACGGGTGTGTAAATGAAGTTCGAGCGAGAGTTGCAAATAGTTTCAAAACATGTCATTTCTAATTTTCTAGATTGGCTTATGTGAAATCGTCGAGTACATAACCGGGACTTCAAAATAATGGAAGGTTTATAACTTTCTCCCAAACGAGAAAATTATGTTTCTCGGTCTTGAGCATTGTTCATACAAGACATTCAATGTTTTTAGCTCAAGAACAAGATAGTGTACGCTTCCAGGTGCGCTATCCTCTTAGAGTTAGAGAGAAGTCTCTAACATTTGGTTTTTCAAAAAGTTAAATAATTTTTCAAGAATTTCTCGTATGTCGAATTCATAATCATTTCAAAATTGTGTGTTCAACCAATTCATCCCTCACAATGTTTTCTAAGACAACTATTTTGCAATTGGTCCTATTTTTGGGGGGTGTTTTTCAAAAAAACAAAAAGTTTTAATGTTCGTGGATACATCAACCAATCGACAATTCCTATGTACTCAAACAATTCCAAAATGTTACAAAACCATTCATGCTGATAATATTTTCTCTCACAGAATTTTTCAAGGACATATTTTATCCAAGGTATTTCAAAAATAAGTGTTTATATTTAATAAGGGGGAAAATGTAATTTAAAATACGATCTATTCTCTCAATGTGCTGAGAAAGGTTTATGGTTCGATTTTATACCCAACAAACATCTTAATTTCACGACGAATCTGAAGTCATAAGGTGGTTTAGGTTAGAAATCAATCCTATGATCCAACCAGAACGTGAGGATCTACCCTAAGGATAATCAAAGTTAGATAATAGCAGTCCTTAGTATGATTGCAGATGAATGTATATAGATATAATGCCAACTTAGATTGTAGTTACACTGGAACAATCACAAAAGGTGTACGTAATGACGGTCTGGTAAGCATTGAAGGCGTTGAAGAATGAAAAAGAAATGTATGGATTAAAGGGTCTAAAGAAAGAAGCCCTCCAACAACTTAAGCAGAATCCGGGTCATTACATTGCTGTCAGAATCTAGTTGGATTGTTGAGACTGAAAACGTCATCATGGACCAGTTGATTGATGCATTTGAACAACCTTCCCAGCCATTCGGGTTTTCTTAACAGAAATTGTCTCATTTGTCACGGGAGATACATACGTTATCTATTGACTCTCAGTTCCGGAATTGTTGATATTGAAGTAGGTTGGCTATCTGCTCCAGCTTCCGAGTACTAAAACCAAAATGCACTAATTGAGTCTAGAGCCAAGAGATCAATCAAAATCTCGTTAGGACACATTCCATTTCAAACACTTGTTGAACATCATCAGGTTCACAAGCTGTTATCAAGAGTCCTACGCAATATCATTGTGATATTTGCCAGAACATCAGAGTGATACTCTTTAGTATTCACAGTGACGAATGGAAATCCTTCTCAGTATAACATCAAACAGCACTGGGGGAGGTGACTTACGAGATTCTATATGAATCAAACTTGTGATCAACCTGGATATCGATTTGGTTAGTAAATGAATTGCGGTTGATGGAATTTTGATAAAAAATGACATCTCGATGTGTTACAAAAACACTTTAACGAGTGACCACGTCGATTGATTTTCAAATCATTTTCTTGATTTTCACATACGATAGTAACTGCAGGTTAAAACGGTGGTGATGGTATCCCAATCAACCAAAGTTGATTCATTACCACATGTTCATGCTCAATCTACGAAGACATACTATCTAGAAAGCTCAAGATTTAAAGACAAAGACTTCCGCTAACTCTGATTTGAAGCTTTCAAGATAATGCAAAAGTATGAGCATGTTGGTCAAAGACACAAGATCGCAAGATGGCAAAGACGATAAAGACAATGACAAAGGCTCAAAGTCAAGATCGCAAAGCATGAAGGAACAAGCCTACAACAAATAACGAAGACAAAGACCAAGAACACTCGAGCTTAAACGACAAAAGCAATCTCACTGATCTCATGAAGGAGTGTCATCAATGAACTCACTTCGGGGGAGATTGTTAGCCTCAATTTATTGAGTCGAACAAGGAAGCTCGGTCACTCTACGATGGAGCTTCGGTCTTTAATGAGTTAATGTTGTAACAGGATAATATCGGGAATCGGGCTCGATAGCTAATCTAATATTGTATATGTTTTGGGTTTAATCCCAAACAAAACCCGAGCCCGGGTCCTAGTTAAATATCCCGCGCGTCACATTAAATGTGTAGGGGTATATATATATATTTAGATATTTTCTAAAAATATCTAAATATATATAGATATTTTCTTTTTTAGAAAATATCTAATTCTCTTTAATCATAATTTCTTTTCCATATTTTTCTCTCTCAACTCTTCTCTCTCTCTCTCTCTATTTCGTCTCTCTCTCTCTAGTTTCTTGGATTCGTGGTTCGGGTTATGAAGTGAAGTGTTAAATCGGAACCTACAGATACACGTAGTGGGATTATTGATATTATTTGTAATAGGTGGCAGACTCTTTTGAATATGCAAAAGAGTACCCCAATTGGTGATGATCGTCTATCTGATTAGGCTTCACCTAGTGACCCTGCTGTTTAGTCTGTGGACATCAATACCAAGTCAACATCCTATGTTGGAGTTGCGGGTGCAAGTGCTAAAGACCAACCAACAGTTAATTCTAACTTTCGTCATTTGGTGGCCGATCATGTATTTGATGGTGTTAACATCTATATACCCCGTAAAGTTGTCAAAAAGGTTAGTACACGGTTTGAACACACTTTATATGGTTACTTTATTGGAAAGAGAATGACGTTTCCGGTTGTTGAATATTGTGTAAGAAACAACTGGGCGAAACATAGAATGAAAAGGATTATGATGAATACCAAAGGCTTCTTTTTCTTTAAATTTGATTCATGGGCTGGTTTAGAAGCTGTTTTAGAAGGTGGTCCTTGGTTGATCCGTAATTCTCTGATCTTTCTCAAGAAATGGTCGATGGATACTAGATTGCTTAAAGAAGAATTGACTCGTATTCTGATATGGGTTAAATTGTATGATGTTCCTCTTTAAGTTTTTGAATATGATGGTATTAGTTTAATTGCTACGTTTATTGGCAAACCTGTTATGCTTGATTCATACGCAAGTGCCATGTGTAATGATTCGTGGGGTAGGAGTAGTTTTGCTCGGTGCTTAATTGAGGTTAATTCTGAGGCTGATCTCGTGGATGTTGTTACTATTGGTATTCTCTCACTCATTAGGGATGGTTTCACCAAAGAGACTATCCGTGTTGAGTATGAATGAAGGCCGCCCAAGTGTGATATATGTAAGATATTTGGTCATGTTCATGACCATTGCCCTAAAAAAGTGGTGAGTCCTCCTATTGTCACTACTTCTAATGTTGTTACTCCTACTGTTGAGAAGAATAATGATGGTTTCCAAACGGTGGGTAAAAAGAAGAAGAGGAAAGGTAAGTCCAAGTCTACTAACGGTGGTCAGTTTGTTGGTCTTTTGGTTAAACAAAATGTTAGGTATGAGCCAAAGGCGGCTACTAGTGAACCAAAGAAGGGAGCTACTAATGTAGGTAATGCATCTAAATCGTCGTCTATGTTGAAGTCTGCTGGTACTTCTTCCAAGAAAGGTAATATAACCACGTCTAATTCTTATTCTGCTTTGGAGAATGAAGAAGAAGAAGACGAAGAACATGTAAAAATGTGTATGATGAATCGGCTAACTTATTTCCAAACTCTAAAACAGGTGAAAGTTCAACTTTTACGGCTGCTGTTGGTTAACCTTTTTAGTTGAGTCATTTGTTCTAGTTTGCAGTTATCTGTCTTTAGAGTTGTAAGTGATTATGTCATGTCATAAGCACTAGTTTTAGGTATTTTTCAAGCTGTTTAGCTTGAGGTTAATGTGGTACTTCAGCCACATTCCATTTGTACTTAACTTTTTCGGTTTTAATATACTTTACCGGGGTAACCCTTTACCAAAAAACTAGGATCAGGATGATGGAGTCAGTAAGTGTTGACAATAGCTTACTGACTCCCCGAAGAGGATCTTTGAATAAAGACCTGAAAGTATAGTATGAACTTCCTAAAAGCAAAAAGTAAAGAAAGACAAAAAGTACTAGAGTAGTTAAAAAGCAAATAGTTGAAATGATTATTCACTTTAGTACTTTATTGAAGCTTCACATGGAAGCTTTACTTTTCCCTTATATATAGTATACGTTGTAATAGAGTTAGTTATGCATTTTCTAAACAAACACAAAATAATACAAATGTATTATAGTTAATAGGATCATCTTCTCCTAGGACACACAAAGACAAGAAGATGTTTGTGTCGTTCATATTATGAGAGTTTATTTGTCATTCAACCCTGGTTGTTGTTCCGCCAACAACCGGGTATAATTCTTTGATATGTATCAATAAAAAGTTAAACGTTGAAAAGTACAAATCGTGTTATTAGTATCTTGTTAGTATCGTGTTAAATATATTTTCACGATTCTATGGACCAACAAGTGGTATCAGAGCGGGTGGATTATTCATATGATCTAGATCCCTTTTAAAAGATTAATAATAACATTTGAGCTATGTCAATATTAATGTAAAATCTTCAAAAATTGCTACTGCTGTTGCAACTTTTGAGGGGAGATTTACACTAATATCGACTAAAAGCCAAAAACCCATGACCTTACACCTACCTATAAAATATCATTTATACTCGCTATACTTTTTTTATCGGTTGAAAACATAGTGTACATGTATTTTGAGACGGTAGTTAAAAGTAAAACTGTCAAAGGTAATAAAATAATAATAATTATGTTTTTCTTTTTATCGAGAACAATTATTTTGAGACGCGCAATCTAAAAGGTTTAATGTGCTACTTTGATAAAACATGAAGGGTTAATTAAAGTGTTTGAAGACTTCACTTCACATAAACTAAACTACCGCCCCTTATCTGAAGCCCCCAAGCCATATAAATACACCAAATCAAAATCAAATCACACATTCACTGTGTGTTTATTTAAATCTAAATTAGGGTTTTTGAAAATTGACATGGCGGATGAAGAAGAGTACGAGAGTGATCCCGAACAAGCGAAACTGTCGCTAAAGATGCGACGGAGAGCCGTCGCTAGTGACGATGAAGATGATGACGATAATGACGATGATGTTAGGGTTTCTTCTAGGGTTTCTGATTATGAATCTGATGAACAAGGTGCTCCAGATGATTATAATTACAATGATGGTGATGATGATGACGTGGCAGATGAGGAGTTGGTTGAGGTGGTTGAGAAAGTTGTTGAGAGGGAGGAGGGTGAGAGTGTGGATGGGGAGGAAGTGGGAGAGGGAGGGGAAAAGAAGGCGAATGAGCCTTTTGCGGTCCCGACCGCGGGGGCGTTTTATATGCATGATGATCGGAGTCGTAATAGCTCTGGTGGTGGTGGTGGGAGAAATAGGTAGTTTTTCGTGCTCCGTTTTAGTTTCGGTTGATGTTTTGTTATTAGTGTGTATATTAGTTTTAAAATTTGTAGCTTTATTGTTGCAACGATGGGCGTTTTATGTCAGGGTGGGAATGTGTAAGGTGGAAACTTTGACCATTATTTCACCATTACTTGCCGTTTACTCGGACAGCTAGCATCTCTAAGAAGGATATAAGTACAACTTAAGTTGTTTATCATCCAATTCATTTGATCCTTAATATTTTTTAGGGAAACGACATTTGCAATGTAAGCATCTGGATAATTTAGAAATTGTTGAAGTAACATTTAAACTTTTAAAGCTCTCATGAGTTGTATAGGAATGGAGTGCTTCGAATTGGATAAGTTTTAGTTAACTTGGGCAGAAGCGGGATAGTAGGGGAATAACTCATAACTAAGTGGCCATAGCCTCGTAGTCTTGGAGAGGACAATGTCTATTTGTTTAAAAAAATTCACATTAGATTGGAATATGGAAGTGTAATTTGAAGAGAATTCTTAGGCTGAGTTGAAATCTAATTGGAAAAGCCAGGTGTTAATGTTTGCTTACTTGATTAGTTAAAAAAAAGTGAACTTGGCTCTTACTGAATCTACAGTTATACTAACTTGGCTCTTGGAAACGTTAATATTTTTACTCCTAGTAGATTCATAATTAATTTGTTATTTGGTCGTTATTTTGTCAGTGTTATCCTGATTTATGTGAATCTGTCCATTTTCCTTTATGCTGCCATCCACTTGTTTACTTCTGTAATAACCAACACTCCGAATGTTGTTAGAAATTAACTCACATTTGACTGTAGTGATTGATGAATCACTTCTCACATATATTTGATTATCACGTTACTGGAACTTTGTGCTGTAGCATTTGTATTTACACTATTACTAAAAACCAACAGTCTAAATCCGGCCATAAGATGCATACATCAGGCATTATATATGTGTTGTGTAGCTGTTTTACGGAACGCTAGATAAATAGATTTTAGTTATGAGGGCTATAAAGTATGATGAGTGACACGTGATTTTAATTAGTTATGAGGACTCAGACACATATGGATGGAAGTCTGATACGAACCGAATCGATTAAAGAGATAAAAGAACAAATAAACAAGATAAATGGTCTATTTTGATGAGATAAACCAACCCCCCAATGGTTTATATTAGTGAGATAAACCGACTCCCCAATTGATTAGCAAATCAATATTCTTTATCATTCAACATAGTAAGAATCAATGTTTTGAAACCCGGTTCGACCCGGCCGGGTCAACCGGTTGAACCGGTTCCGGTCGAAAAACGGTTTAATTGTCTAAATGGTTAAACTGGAACCCTATTTATAGCAAGTTTCTACACTATGTATAACAGGTTGTCATAATTTTGTTTCTAGGATAGCAAAGGATTCATGGTTTGCCACTAAGTGTTGTTCACTCTGTGATTAATAAACTAAAAAGTCAAATGTCTCTTAAAAAAGGTCAATGTCAAAGTAGTTGGTGATTGCCATAGGGTAATGATACGAACCGAATCGATTAAAGATATAAAAGAACAAATAAACAAGATAAATGGTTTATTTTGATGAGATAAACCAACCCCCCAATGGTTTATATTAGTGAGATAAACCGACTCCCCAATTGATTAACAAATCAATATTCTTTATCATTCAACATAATAAGAATACAATCCTAATGGCCTATTTATAATAGACTTATCTTGTCGACTAAGATTACATAACAAAGGAAACTACTAAATAGTTGACCAAGATTATATAATAAAAGAAACTAGTAAATATTGATATGGAAACTATTAAATAGGTTCTTATCAATATATGCCATAAAAGGAAACTAAATAAACTAAATAAATAATAATTAATAATTATAATCCAGGATCGTATCATTACTCCGCCCCGCAAAAACACCTTGTCCTCAAGGTGCTCCTTTGAAATCTTGAGCCACGTGATTCCGGGATCCCAAATTTGTCTTTGATTTCCCTTGTAGTGTAAAATCGGCCAATAGCAAACTTGATAAACAAGTCGAGGAGGATGTTGCCTGACCCTTTGTACATTCAGCCCAAGAACACGGATGTTCCCACGTGCAACACTTGGATGATGGTGTCCCAGCCTAAGCATTACTACAGATTGGATACTTTTAGGTCTTCTGGTTCGATCAATTGTAACAATAAACTTTCTCCAGAACAACCTTGCCTTGACCTTCCTCGCCTTGACCGTCCTGTTAGGAATCCGTTGATTTAATTGGACTCCCAAAAAATCGAATTGTTCCTCGTGATCAACCTCTTCCTTTATTGCTGCTTTTTTCGATCTGTGAAGCTTTTCAGTCGCCAGTGAGATATCTCGACGCGCCAATGAGAAATCTTGACACGCCTGTCTAAAAGATTCCTTCAGTTTAGTTTGGTGAAACAACAACGTGGATTGTAGCCGTTTCAGCGTCTCTTTCAAAGCTCTTCCCTTCCATTCCTTCTCGAGAAGGACAATTTCTGGAAGTGAATAATGTTTCGGATGAATAGTGTTCTGATGAACAGTAGCCGATGAACAGTAACGGTGATTTTTTTTTTTTGAAAACCCTAGAATCGAAACAGCTCTGATACCAATTGATACGAACCGAATCGATTAAAGAGATAAAAGAACAAATAAACAAGATAAATGGTCTATTTTGATGAGATAAACCAACCCCCCAATGGTTTATATTAGTGAGATAAACCGACTCCCCAATTGATTAGCAAATCAATATTCTTTATCATTCAACATAATAAGAATACAATCCTAATGGCCTATTTATAATAGACTTATCTTGTCGACTAAGATTACATAACAAAGGAAACTACTAAATAGTTGACCAAGATTATATAATAAAGGAAACTAGTAAATATTGATATGGAAACTATTAAATAGGTTCTTATCAATATATGCCATAAAAGGAAACTAAATAAACTAAATAAATAATAATTAATAATTATAATCCAGGATCGTATCATTACTCCGCCCCGCAAAAACACCTTGTCCTCAAGGTGCTCCTTTGAAATCTTGAGCCACGTGATTCCGGGATCCCAAATTTGTCTTTGATTTCCCTTGTAGTGTAAAATCGGCCAATAGCAAACTTGATAAACAAGTCGAGGAGGATGTTGCCTGACCCTTTGTACATTCAGCCCAAGAACACGGATGTTCCCACGTGCAACACTTGGATGATGGTGTCCCAGCCTAAGCATTACTACAGATTGGATACTTTTAGGTCTTCTGGTTCGATCAATTGTAACAATAAACTTTCTCCAGAACAACCTTGCCTTGACCTTCCTCGCCTTGACCGTCCTGTTAGGAATCCGTTGATTTAATTGGACTCCCAAAAAATCGAATTGTTCCTCGTGATCAACCTCTTCCTTTATTGCTGCTTTTATCGATCTGTGAAGCTTTTCAGTCGCCAGTGAGATATCTCGACGCGCCAATGAGAAATCTTGACGCGCCTGTCTAAAAGATTCCTTCAGTTTAGTTTGGTGAAACAACAACGTGGATTGTAGCCGTTTCAGCGTCTCTGTGATCTCAGCTAACCCTTCTTCAAAGCTCTTCCCTTCCATTCCTTCTCGAGAAGGACAATTTCTGGAGGTGAATAATGTTTCGGATGAATAGTGTTCTGATGAACAGTACCCGATAAACAGTAACAGTGAATTATTATTATTATTATTATTATTTTTTTTTTGAAAACCCTAGAATCGAAACAGTGATACCAATTGATACGAACCGAATCGATTAAAGAGATAAAAGAACAAATAAACAAGATAAATGGTCTATTTTGATGAGATAAACCAACCCCCCAATGGTTTATATTAGTGAGATAAACCGACTCCCCAATTGATTAGCAAATCAATATTCTTTATCATTCAACATAATAAGATTACAATACTAATGCCCTATTTATAATAGACTTATCTTGTCGACTAAGATTACATAACAAAGGAAACTACTAAATAGTTGACCAAGATTATATAATAAAGGAAACTAGTAAATATTGATATGGAAACTATTAAATAATAATTAATAATTATAATCCAGGATTGTATCATAGGGGTAAAGTTTTCATCATGTTATTTGTAGTATTATTATATCACTAATAATTCGGAATTTTTAGAAATAATTTGTCTATACTCAAAGTCCACAACATACTTGATATATCGGTGTCATTTCCTTATAAATTAGTGAATACATTCTGCCGGTGGATCTTTTGCTCTATTTTTCTAACCCACGAGCATTCAAAATAATTTAAGTAGGTATTTATATATTGTACACATTACTTTCGCTTTTTCCAGACGTGCTACAATCTAACTTCAAATGGCAGATATGTAATGCTGTTGCAGTGGCAGGTCTTTTAAATGCAACACTACTCATTCCTCGTTTTGATTTTCATAATGTTTGGAGGGATTCCAGGCAAGTTAATTACTTACCTCTCTGGCTCTCTCCATTTTTATTTATCTTACTTTGATAAAAAGACTTACCCTAGTATTTGTTGTATAAGTTTCCAGAAAGATATCATAAAGTCTTAGTTTACAAAATCTTAGCTTACATTATTTAGGAGCATCACTTAACACTGCAGTTTTCTTTATTGACATTGAAAAAAGCGTTATGATTATCTATATGACCTATATGTAGCATAAGTTTGTTGGAAATTTTCGTTATCATGTTGCTATTATGTATATTTAATGCCCATAACATAGAAAGTCATCTCTCTGACAGTACTATCCGGGTGAATGTGAATTTGAAGTTAATCTTATCATGTTAACCAACATGCTTAAATCCACATTCTTTTTGTTGCTAACTTCTTATTTATTCAATGATCTTAAGTATGTCTTGAGGTTTGTCTATGCATCGCTTCAAAACCTTTGTTGTAATTTTTAAAGTAGTGCATGCTAAGAATCAAAGACCACGGCTTGCTAAAAAGGCTATTGTTCTATGTATGTTTTCACATTCGTAGCTATTCTTCTTGTTCTGCACTTGGTGCAAGTATTCAGTTGTAATTTAATCGGATATGAGTCAAGTTAGTATACTCCTTTTAAGGAAAAGGGTGTGTATGGTATACTGTTATAGGAATAGGATTAGTAACCTGCGAATCCTTTTACTAGGTCATTACAGCCATTCTCTTGTAATAAAAAGAAGATTTGTTTTTGTTACTTGCACTTATACTCTTTTGCGTGCTTTGCTCTTTTCAGCGAGTTTGGGGACATATATGATGAAGAACATTTCATAGATACCCTTAAGGAATATGTTGATGTAGTGCGGGAGCTCCCCAAGGATGTGATGGAAGATTATGATTTTAATATAAGCAATATACCAAACTTTCGAGTCCCAGCTTGGGCATCCGCCACTTATTATCTGGAAGAAGTTTATCCTGTCCTCAGAGAGCATAGGTTGGTGCTTCAGATTATTTAGCATTTTTGATATTCCTTAAGCATTTCTGTTGTCTGACAGATTTGCAAAATATCTTATTCATTTATGTTTGTAGAGTAGCATTTAGCAGTCATATGGTCGGTTTGCCCCTTTTATCAATATGTGCCTGTTTTGATTGATGAAGCAGTATGCATTCAGAAAACCATTCGTTACACGTGTATGCAGTAACTTATAAAGCTTTATGTTCATTGTCTCTATATGTTCTGAACACCCTCTTTTATCTCTTCGTTTCTGTTGAAGATTAGTTGGTAGTCATTATTTATTTACTCCTGCGGGGTTTTTTCCATGTGGTACTTCAAACTCAGCATGATGTAGCACCAAAACTCACTGTTTGAGCTTACTTTATTCTAGACATCCAAATAAATGGCTTACTTATCTGAAGTTCTGTCCCTACCTTTTCCACCAAGCGATGAGCACATCTTATAGTTTCATGAATCCCATGCATCCTTACTACTTAACAGAAGTACTTATCCACTAGGCCACTATGATGATCTCAGCAGATTCCATGCTCATCATCTCAGCGGATTCCATGCTCGTCAACCAGGGTGCAGAAGATAGAAGAAGTGCTTTTCGATCCTGCATTGGTGGTCATTTCCTTTTTGGTCTTTCAAATACATGGCAACATTTCACATATGTAACAATAATATGTTCTGAGATTTGACCAAAAGTATTAAAAACTTGCCACATTCTTGCTATAATGCCATTTCTTGTCTTGTTATAGACTTATAGATTCTTGTTTTTTTCATTCCGCCGTATCACGTACACCGCTTGTTATGTATCTTAAATACAAATTTGAGCATTGTGGGATCGCTTTATGGACTAGCTATCTCACAGTGTATCATGATAGGATCGAATAGTCACGTTTGTGAAAATGTTCTGTTGTTAAAGTTTTTTTGTTTAAATACTCTTAAGGGGGGATTTTATTTGTTACTAATGTGTTACAAAATCTAATGCAGGATTATTAGGTTTGCTCCTTTTGCAAATAGATTGGCTTCAAGTCTCCCTCCTCATATTCAATATCTTAGGTGTCTGGCTAATTATGAAGCATTGAGATTCTCTATCCCCATCATGACACTTGGCAAAACTCTAGTAAAAAGAATGACAATAGGCAGTTCAGGTTCTGGTGGGAAGTATGTTTCTGTCCACCTTCGATTTGAGGAGGTATGATACTATTGTCCTAATTATTGATGCACCCTTGTTTGATCACAGTGTATGGTTATGAGCTAACAGTCTCTTTTAGAAATGGCATTTTTGACTCTTTTCCTAGTTAATGGGTCGGTTTGGGTTGTGATTTATCTTTAACGGGTCATAAAAAAACTACAAGGGGAGTCTGTCAATTGGGTCAAATTGTTGAAAGCCGCCGAAAGTGTATTTTTTTAATGCATGTCATTTCCTAAATCACTTGTAATAATACTGTTCTTGTAACTAACTTAGTATATGGTCCTTTGCGTCTATTTAATTTTTTATTTTCTATTATTCTTCCTCGATAGTCTTAATAAAGTTTATAATATGCGTGTCTGCTTTTGTAATCAATACATTTGCATATTTCTGTAATTGATACTTGCTTCAACTTTCCAATCATTTTGGTTGCATGCAGGACATGGTTGCATTTTCATGCTGCGTGTATGATGGAGGAAAGTCTGAACAGCTTGAACTGGATTCTATACGCCAAAAGGGCTGGGGAGATAAATTTAAACGTAAAGGTTATGTCATAGATCATGTTCGTAATCGAATCGATGGAAGGTGCCCAATGACCCCTTTGGAGGTTAGTTTCTAAATTCAGCTCTAATATCTCTTCTATAACTCCAAAAAAGGTAAATCGTATACTTGTCAGTCCAATGTACCATTTTTCAGCTTAAAAAGTATTATGCATCTTTTAATGACAATTGTAACTATGGTTAACTTGATAATTAGAAATAGAAACTCGCAAAACTTTAAAGTTTTTAACAATGTTATCTTTTTGGGATTTCACATTCCGTTTGTCTCTCAATTGTTTGATGTTCTAGAACCAATATATTCTGTGGTGTTCCTTTATGAGTTTGCAAGTGAGAAATATACAAACTTATGTGTATCTATGGTCAGCATAGGTAGGGATGATGCTAAGGGGTATGGGATTCTCAAACACAACTCCAATCTATTTGGCATCAGGAAAAATATATCATGCTGACAAAAATCTAGCTCCTTTGAGGAAAATGTTCCCACTCCTCCGCACAAAGGAGTTTCTTGCTTCACCAAATGAGCTTGCATCATTTCAGGTACATATGTAATTATCATCAGGATACCTGGGCTTTTTTTTTTCTTGGCCTACATTTTTTAACATAAGGCAATACATTTCTACATAGAGGAAAACTGCTACAAATAAAAAGCTAAATTATAAGACTATTTACTCTGTTAGTTGACATAGCTGTCCCTCGATATTTTGCTTTTCTTTTTTAATTCTTTGATTTAAGCTAGCTGGAAGATATCACCACTTGCAAGTTGGGCCTATGTGATAAGTGGGGCACTGAATGAAACACTAACATATTTTACACAAGCATTAAAAGATCCATCAAAATATCATTAACCTCTCTGAAAAGTAAACATCATCAATAGAAGGTGTTTGGGGCCACAACACTTTTCTTTAACTGCATGTCTAACCGTTAAATCGAACCACTTCACAAAACAAGCACTGGTTCAGAGAATTCTTTGGTATATTCAAGTTCCTAACAGAAATTCCAAGAACACAGTTCACACATTAGAATGTGTAAAAGTTTAAAAGTAAACATATGTGTATTTAACATAATAAAATCGTAAACCAATACTCCAAACTCTTTCGATATCTAAAATTTTTCCATCTTCAGGCTCATAACTGCTTGTCATATATCCTCAAACAGCATGGGCTTTTGTTGCATCATCTTCATCTTCCTTGTGTCCATCATCGTCAACAAGTTGAAATTTCAAGGCATATCTTCTGCCATGAAAAGCATTTTGCATTTAAAACAGCTTTCCTAGTCAATGTCTTCTTCTCTATTCAATCACCATCAGACTCTATAAGTGAGATTATACAAGCAAATGCCTGAACCAAAATATGTTTGAGAATACTTATTTTGTATGAGCAAATTTAGGTAATGCATTTGGGGGCCCAGTTGACCCTTCTTTTATAGTTGTTTATGGAGCTAATTCAGTAGGTTATGAGATGTTTATGGTTTTCCTGAATCCACGGATATCTTTTTTATGTTTGCAGCCACTAACCTGGTCTCCAGATTATCGTCTTCATAAGAGGGATGATAACCGCCTTCTCTTGCTATTTTCTGCTTCCTAGGCAAGAACTTTTATCTAAGCTCTTCGTTTGAGACTTGAGAGCCTCATTGGGTATGCGTAATTTTCGTGGTGCTCTCAAAACGAAGAGTTGGTAAATTCTTGTTTAGGAACGAGAGAATGGCAAGAGTAGGTTGTTCTAATTCTCTCTTACGCAAAAAGTGAGTCTGGGAATTAAGTTGGTGATGGCAAACCTATGAGTAGCCCCCTTTGACTCACAAAGATCATTTCCTTCTTTGAACCATGACACGAACTTCATAAACAAGTCGAGGAGAGAGTCATTCAATTCCTGGAACATATTACATCTCACTAAAAGCTACTTATGGTGATTGGGTGAAATTAGAAGAAGATGGCCGGGGAAGTTGTCTTGAATGCAAAATACATTCGTGGCTGAACACTTCGAAATTTGTGACCGAAATTTCCAGTAGTATAAACCTCACAATTAGCAAAAAATACACCAGCAGCGTAGACCTCGGAAACCGAAAATTTTAGCGAACGATGGAGAGATTTTTCGGCAACATCGACAAAATAAATGATTGACCGCAGCTAGGGCCGCCGTTCAAGGTAGGGGTGGAAGTAACATCCTTATATCTGGTCAACTTGGGGACTGTTAGAATAAAGTTTATATATTTATGTCAAAATGTCTAGGCTTTCATTTACTGTTCAATGGCACGTATGTAAACTCTAGCTATTTTCATTTATTCTAATCATTTTAGACACGCTTCTAAAATACTTTTTGCTTGAATATGGTGCACGTTGTACAAAGCCGAATTCCTAATGAGGGATCGCTGTGTTTTTTTTCTGAAAATTTGTTTACTTATTAACCTGGTAGCGATTACTCCTAGGATTCTTGGATTACAAAATTCGATTTCTATGATTTTCCCATTCTGGAAGCACAACACTAACTAATTAGGCTGATGAAACTCCAAAACCATCTTAATATCTGACTAGTAGTTATCTTATATATATATATATATATATATATGTATATATTTCCATTTTGGAAATCTGTTAGTAATATTTGAGGTCGCATAATTCCGTTTACTCTATGTTTAGGGCTATTCTTCAAGGTTAGCTGCTCTAGACTATATTGTTTGCTTGTCCAGTGAAGTTTTTGTGACAACACAAGGTGGAAATTTCCCACATTTTCTAATGGGCCACCGAAAATTTCATTATCGACATGCAAAGACAATCATTCCGGATAAGCGCAAGCTTGCTGTTTTGCTGCATAATACAACTATAAGGTAATATATTTTGAGTTTTCCCCCTTCAAATTAGATTTTGAGTTAATTAAAGCTTCTGTACTGGATATTATTTCAATAAAAAGTTCAGCTGATTTTAAATGCCAATTCTTTCTAATGGATGTATTATGAAATGTGTATAATAATGATTCTATGCAGAGTGTCTTCACTCTTCAGCAGCCAAAATAGCTGAAATGACCACCCTACTCACACATTCAATAATTGTATACTTTTTGTTATCAATCATATGAATTACATCACTGTTATCCAATTATATATTGAAATTCTGGGAAATAATAAGATTATTACAACTCTATGGAGAGAATGTTAAGCATCTAAAGCATAATTGATTAAGATTGGAAGAAAGTTATTTTATTGATGTTATTGTAAGAGTATATGTGATTAAAATATCTTTTTCATTCGAGTACATAACTGAAATGGTGAATATAAATTCGTTTTTTCTTAATCTATCTTAGCTAAATTAACTAATAATCAAGTTTTGTGTTGTTTGCAGCTGGCAGATCTTCAAGAACGAAATGCAATTAATGTTAGAGGAAAGTGACCACAAGGGCATTGCTATACCAAAGTTTAAGAAATCGACAAGAAAAAACTCGATATATGCAAACCCTTTTCCAGAGTGTCGATGTCTACAGGAATCAAACTTTTCCAGAGAAGAATGATCAATGACGTGCATATTTTCATATTTGTGATTGCAAGGTCTCATTGCATTTGCTAGTCTGATATGTTGAATAACACGGTTAGTTTACCTACCCTGCAAAATTTTCAATGAACTCTTGTATATCCGAGATAGAGATTCTGCCCGAAGTCTTTAATGTGGCTTATAGAACTGCAGGCCTTCTAGCACGAGGGTCTAGTTTGTGCACCCACAAGTGGCGGATCTAGAGAGAATAATCAAGATATGTATTTACCATTTTTACACTCCAAAAAGTTACAATATTTTTTTCTAGGGTACGGATGTGCCCTAAGCACCTTAGAAACACCCCTCCACGACATGGATTTTATGGTATCGTAACTGAATGTCGACTTCAACGGTATACGGTATATTCAATTTACATCAAAAGGCAAGGTTATTTGTAATGTGGGATTGGTGATGAGTTTATTTAGCTATTATTTGAGTTTTTGTTAGATTTTTGGTTCTATTTGTGAGGATTTGTATATGGTTTTACAATCTACTCCAATCATTTTTTTTGTTACCTCTCTTTTCATGTATCTGAACATATGAGCATTCTATTTGTGCATTCCAAGTGTGGATAAATGTAATAATATATCGAGTGCCTTTTGTAGCGAAAGAAGCCAAAAAGGTGCATTTGGGTCTTCCATCTCAACCCAGTCACGGGTCGGCTAACGAGTCAACAAGGATATGTTTCTAATACGAGTCAAAATGGATTGGGTTTATAGTGAACATTATGGTCACTATCAGTTTACTGATTATAATGTGTTACCTAAATAGAACTGTATATAAATTTCTATTACTATATTGGATTATAAGTTTGGACATACTTTAATCCAAACTTTAACACAGCTTATTGATGATAGTTGCTTTAGTCTCGCACTTTTAACAAGTGTTAGAAGAAGAAGATGCATTCTGTTCGTTTTATGTAAAGACATCACGAGAGCTGTTACGAAACATGGCACGAACTATTTTAAGTTCTAACAAGACATACTATGTGACGCCGTTCAAAAAAAAAAAAAAAGACATACTATGTGAACAGAAATAGATACTAAGCAACAATAGCAATGACGGTTCTGCAGCTGATAAATCTAAACGAGTAAAGCGGATATTGTTTGCTCAAAAAAAAAAAAAGCGTATATTGTTAAATAGATTTTATAGCAGTCTAAGTGACAATTTGAAATTCGAAAACAACTTGAATAAGAGTGAAAACGAACTTTATAATTTACATAATTTTAGAAAACTTACCATACGGAGGTTGGATGTGTGTTTAGTTGGTGAAAAACATCTTATTATTTTGAAAATTTTTCATTAAAAAATAGAAAATCTAAAAACTTTTCAACAATTTTCGAAAAAAGTGAAATTTTCACTTTTAAAATTCAAACAAGAAAAATTAAAACCCTAATATACCCTTCTCCACTTTTTTCTTTCTAAAAAAAAATAAGATTTTTCAATTTACCATTCAGTTATCTCATTGTAACACTAATCACCATTGATAACGTCACCATTGGTAACGCCCACCGTCGCAATCCGAAATGGTCTTTTTAAAAAGAAAAAAAAATCTAACTCCTATCTAAACTGCTCAAGTCTTCTGGAAGAATCTAAAAATGGAAAAACAAGAAAAAAATATAGCTTGTCATTAAATAGGAATCTGAGTGACTATACATGACTTTGAGTCTGATTTGGGTTTGAATACAAGAGTTCAATTCAACCATTGAATCAGAAAGGTAGAAATTTGAAGATTCTAAGATTGCGTTTAGTTGGAGAAAAAAATTTCTAGTTTTGTTTTTTAAGATTTGTAAAAAAAAAGAGGAGATTTATTTTTCACAAAACATAGAAAACGCGTTCATATGATATTGTTTTCCATTCTCAAGAAAATAAGTGGGGTTACAAAGAAAACAAGGAAAACAAATAAAAAGTGTTTTGTAGTTTTCCTTGTTAAGTTGGGAAATGCATGTTTTGTGTTTTGTAGAGAATTTTGTTAGAAAATAATGATTTGAACGCGATCTCTATCTTCTTTGTTTTTCACAAAACATTTGGTGAAAATAAAGGTGTTTTCCTCCAACTAAACGCACCAAGTTATAAATTTTGTGGAATCTTCAAATTTCTGCTTTTCTGATAAACAGTTGGGGAATTGTACATTCCCACACGTCTCGGTTTGGTTAACGGGGCCAATTTGAGACCAATGCTGCTGCATACCCCATTAATGGAATTATAATGAACTGCAGTAGTTGTATTTAATATCATAGGGACAATTTCTTTATACGGTCCTTGTGGGCATGTGACATATTTAAGACGACTAATACACATTCAAGCCAGGGACGGAACCAGGACACAATTGGACCAGGTGCATTTACGAAAATTTATACGAAATGAGGAACACAAATTTTTAGGAATAAAATACGAAAACCCAAATCAATACCCACTTCTCCTTATATACGCTACAAAAAGCATTTTACGATAAACTAACAAAGATAAGAAACATACATATAACATTTAGAGCCAACCAAGGCCCTGAAAGTTAGTTAAAAGACTGTAGCAAGTTTGGAACCAAAATAACACACACAGACATGATTAAACTACAAACTGTCAAGCTTTAATTTTATTCATGGCGGAACAAAGATAAATCGTTAAAGTTGTTAGCCTGAATCTCGATTTGTTAATAATTACAGCAAGTATGGATGAATCATGTGTTGGAAAATTTTGGTGAATTTTTTTTTTACATTTTCACAAATTTCAGTGTGAATGAGTATTGATTGACTGTGTTTGGACTAAGTTATAAATTTTGTTTGAAAGAATCAAACTTGAAACACCAAATTGATTTTTCGGTTTAGGGGTGAAGAAAAAAACCGGTTGCCAAACCGGAAACCGGTTCCAACCCGAAAACCGAACCGGTCAAACCCGGTTTTGACCAAACCGGTTCCGGTTTTTGGCCAAACCGGGGGTTTGGAACCGGTTTGGCTTTTTTTGGCCGCCACCGGGTTTTGGAACCGGTTTTTGGAACCGGTTTGGACCCGACCCGGATTTTTTTGGATAAAAATAGGTCTCGGGAATTTACTTTATCAGATTTTCTTATTTTTTTAGATTTTCTTGTGGATAACTGGATAGGATAACTGATTTTCTTATCCTATAAATAAAGGTGTTGTATTACAACTTAAATCACAACTTACATTACATACAATCCTTCTTAAGCAAAAAAAAAACCTATCCACCTCAATGGCAAGTCAATCCTCCTCAACTCAGCTACGAACCGGGGTTGTTCAACAAGTGCACTGGAATTGGTGAAATCATACAAACCACTCACAACAATGAATTTGAGAAAGAACTTCAACATGTGCTTTATGACCAACGTTCAAAAAAAGCTAATGCACACATTGCTTTAATATCTTGTCGTGGTTCCAACTACGAACCGTTGTGAAGCCATCATATAAGTCATCCGCATTGTGAAGTAAAAGGCGCAGCAGAATCATAATCAAGCGGGCAAACCGATGGGAAGAGAGTGGGCAAATTTTCATGTTCAACCGATTATCTTCGTGACCCATTCCGTTTTGGTGCGTCAACGGGGTTACCATATCAACCGACTTGACCAACACTCGAGCAGACAACGAGGGTTGTTCCAGAATACTATGCAAAAACCACGATACACTCATGTAAGTCGTTCTACTCTAAAACGTGATGCAATGAAACTATGGGTAGCGGCTAAACAAGCAACAATTGATGGTTTTGCTAATTTAAATAATAAGGTCAACCTAACAACGGACATATGGTCCGCTCCTCATAATTTGCCCGGTTCTTACATGTGTGTTACCAGCACAACTGATTGAACCTAAGTACTGGCAAATGATGAAGCGGTCATTTCGTTCGAAGAGTTTTCGTCAGCTCACACGGGTACACCAAACTTGAAGTATATGTTATGGAAAAAATCTTTGTCATGTATGGTTTGAAAGAAAAAATTATGTCATTTTACTTTTGAGAACAATGCTAGCAAACCACAAGCGCCATGGATAAACGAAAATTAAAATTCGACCCACCCAATGGGGGTAAGAATTTTTATCACGAGTCGTTGTGTTCACACATCATTAACTTGGTTGAGCCAAGCGGGTTTTAAAGTCACCATAATTAATCAAATGAAAGAGTCTTTTCAAACACCTGGATAAAAGATGTTTTCAAATCTGGTGATAAAATCCGAAAACGCTATATTAAAGTCTGTAAGGATGCAGAAAAACCTTTATTCACCAATATGGGACGTTATACATTCGATGGAACTCCGCTTATTGAAATGTTTTCGAAAAGTGTTTGAAAACAGAAAATACGTTGGCTTATTTTCATGACATTTTGGTCAATAAGAATGGTAGTAAAGGTTTAAAAAATTTCCCGAGGATGAAATTTGGGTTCTTATGAATCGTCAAACCATTACTTGAAGTGTTTTCAAAATGCCAACGTTTAGTATGGTCGGGGGTTTACTACCCAACATCTCCATTGGTACCTTCAACACTTTTTTTCATAAATTGTCAAATTATCTGATTTAGAACTAGAGTGGGGGGGGTGGGGGGTTGTTGTCATGTTATGGTACCAACACAATGAAGAAAAAACTTAAGAAGCATATTGAAAACATCCCATCGAAAAAATGTAAAAAAATTAACTTTTTTTGTGCAGCCGCTTTAAATCGCCTGTTTTAATGTATCCGGGTAGACTATCATTAGTGATAATATAAGTTAGGACTTGGAGTTTGAAGAATGATGGTTTTTGCAACTAGGTCATATGGATTGGTTTCACGAATCTTTCCAAGGTTTTGTATAAATGTATTATTCAAAATAAGGGACCAACCAGACTCAATCAACAAGTGGTGGGGTTCTTCATCGGGTGACTCGTGATCCTTATATCTCTTTGCTACAAGGTTTAACCCAACATAAAAAAAAGAAGTCAAGGGGTGATCCTACAATGTCCTCCGAGTATGAGCAATATCTCAAAACAGATTTTGTCTCAGGACTTCAGCCCAAGGACTTTGCATCTTATGATGTATTGGGGTTTTGGAAATCAAAGGAAAATCAGTTTTCTTGTTCTACCCCGCAATGGCCTGGATATATTAAGTTCCAGCTTCTTCGTAGCATCTGAATCAGCATTTCAACATGGGGTAGGTTGTTGACAATCCGAAGAACAAGACTAAACTCCGGAGTCTTTTGAGATTGGCATGTCTGAGGATCATTTAAACGCTCTTGAGCGTAAATCACGAACACCTCTCCTCTTGAACTTAGGACCCTTAGAGACGATGAAGAAGGTGTCCTTTAAATGACGAGGTGCAACAAAATGAAGTCCACTACAACTTACCGATCTAGAAATTTGTTAAGATGCTAGTAGCGATGGCTCTTTTCTTTTAGGTAACACGTCGTGATTATATGATGACACGGAGCCGAAGATGACCAATCCGGAGAGGGAGGTCTAATGCACATGATACACTTACTACTAAATTGGTTAGTAGATCCTAATCTTTTGTTGTATTTCCTTTATGTTGTATTTCGTTTATGTAATATTATGGTTTGTATTCAATAAAAGTTGAAGGTTAATCAGTTTATAGTATAACAACACCTAAAAATAAAAAATAAAAAAAATAAAAAAAAACCCGGTCAAACCGGTTTTAGTGGTTAACCGGAACCGAACCGGTTCCAAACCGGCAAACCGGTTTCGGCTCAACCCGGTAAGAAAACAGTTCCAAACCGGTTCAGGGTTTGGGCAAACCGGTTTCGGCTCCGTGTTGACCGAAACTGGTTCCTGTTTGACTCAAACCGAACCGATCTGGTTAACCGATTTGCGCACGTCTATTTCGGTTAATGGTCATTAGTACAATCAACTAGTTAATTCTTTGGATAATGAGCGTTAAAGGTCATTAAATGAGTATCATTACACCATAGGTTTCTTTTGGTATGGTAACATAAATCTTGTTGTTCCAAAAGTGACTAAGAAAATCAAACAACGCACTATCAAATATCAATTCCAATGAGAAAGGGAGGCACAATTGACTATTTCGATCGTTTGTACCCTAGACGACAAACAAGCAACAAATTTGTTTTAAGCGAAGCGTGTCAATCACGTTATTGAATCGGTTTCACTCGTTTTATCTTTCTATAAACTTGTATGGTTCATCATAACTTGGTTTACAAATTTTGTTGATCTAATTATGTGTCGGTGTCGTTATTTCTGATTATGGTTTGTCATCAATATATAAGTGTTGTTGATTTTTGTTTTCTTCTTGAAAGAAAAATTGAAGGGAAATTTTGGGTTTGAAGATGAAGATGGGTAAAAAGTTTGGAGTAATAATTTAACAACGGTCATTACAGGAAAGAACTATATATGCAAAATGACGATCACAAGGAAAACACATGTGGTTACAGAATATAGGATGGATAGTGCAACTTTGTAATTCAGCAATCTCTACTTTTGATTATTTCACTTAACATCACTAAGCATATGCAATTTAAGCATAACAATCATTTTTCTTTCTTTGTAATTAGCACAGTTAATACAATTGTCAAAGAGTTGTAATATTTTCTACATGTAACTGATGAGCATCGAACGCCCAGCTATATGAGAAATAGATTCCGCGGGTACTTTTTAATCATTTGGATCACATGCCTTATGATGCTATTATGTGTTACTAATTCTTTGGGACCATGTCTATATGCTACAAAATCTAAATTCATGCCGGCCGAACAAAAAACACACACGATAAGAGCTAGGCAGACAAACAAAAGAGATAGAGTACCGTTAATAAAAGAAAATATGGAACTATGTCTATCATACACGATTAAAATAAGTACACTATATTGGCAGCAGCCACATCAGCATTGAAGATAGTTTGAATAATGTATGTTTGTTACATATCAGATAGATTGGAAAACAAATTTAGTCTAGTAAAACTCGGATCCTCAGGAAACTGTAAAAACCTATATGGGGTGGTTTATTTTTACTTTTGATGATACAACAGTGAGTCGGTCCCAACCAACACAATCAATGCAAACTCAAATCTGAATGATCAAATTTAGAGTGTTGAAAAATATCATACCAGCAGGAACTTGTGTTTGATTTCTGCACCAGAACCGAACTCGTTAGCAAACTTGCATACACATTTACTTTTCATTTCGTCAGACAAGATTTAAGATTGAACCCATATGCATTACACTCCCATCATATGCAGACGAATACAAAATATTCAAAAACCAGATCTTGGTTACTTCTCTTCTCCTACATTTAAAACTACTTCCACGGTAGAAAACTGAGCATGTGCAGGTAAAGGGGGAGATTCCGGTCCAACCAGTTGTGGTTCGGGTGAAATAGTGACCTTTTGATCATGGGTATCAGGTGGAATAGCATCAGCAATTTCGCTATTCTGCACATTGATACTAGAATCTGAATCTGCAGATACAGAAACTAACTCTTTTCTTGTGCTTTCATTCTGAACCTCTATATGGGGATCAACTGGAAGGTCTTCCAGTCCGGACATTTGTGGTTTGGGTGAAATTGTGTCATTTTGACCATCGGTTTCAAATGGAATAATATCAGCAGTTTTGCCATTTTGCACATTAAAATCTGAATCTGCAGATGCAGAAACTGGCTCCTTTCCTGTGATTTCACATGGATCATCAGAAGGCATATCAGGAATTTTGTCAATCTGAACCTCTGCAGCTGATTGGGGATTCAACGGAAGTGCTTCCAGTCCAGACAATTGGGATTCAGGTAAAATAGTGTCCATTTGAGCAAGATTATCATGTGGAATAGCACCAGCAATTTTTCCATTCTGTACATTAAAAACAGAACTTGCAGATACAGATACCGACTCCTCTGTGATTTCACATGGCTTATCTAAAGGCAAATCAGCAACTTCTCCAACCTGAACCTCTGCAGCTAAACGGGGATCCAACAGAGAAGCTTCCAGGCCAGAAGAGTCACACACTGAAACTGGCTCCTTTCCAGACAATCGGGGTTCAGATGAAATAGTGTAGTTCTGAACATGAGTTTCGACCGGAATAGCATCTGCAATTTTGGCATTTGGCACATCAGTATTAAGCTCAGAATCCGCAGATACCGAAACTGACTCCTTTCCAGAAAATTGGGGTTCGAACGAAATACTGTCCTTTTGGACATGGGTTTCAACTGGAAAAGCATCAGCGGTTTCGCCATTTTGCACGTCGATCTTAAACTCAGAATCCGCAGATACTGAAACCGACTCCTTTCCAGACTTTTGCGGTTCGGGTGAAACAGTGTCGTTTCGAACATGAGTTTCGACCGGAATAGCATCTCCAATTTTTCCATTTTGCACGTCAATATTAAGCTCAGAATCCGCAGATACTGAAACAGACTTCTCTCCATACATTTGCGGTTCGGGTGGAACAGTGTTGTTCTGAATATGAGTTTCGACCGAAATAGCATCTGCAATTTTGCCATTTTGCAAATCAATATTAAGCTCAGAATCCGCAGATACTGAAACTGGCTCCTTTCCAGAAAATTGGGGTTCGAACGAAATACTGTCCTTTTGAACATGGGTTTCAACTGGAATAGCATCAGCAGTATTGCCATTTTGCACATTAACGTTAAACTCAGAATCCGCAGATATGGAAACTGACTCCTTTCCAGACAATTGGGGTTCAGGTGAAATAGTGTCGTTCTGAACATGTGTTTCAGCTGGAACAGCATCAGCAATTTTGCCATTTTGCACATCAATGTTAAACTCGGAATTCACAGATACTGAAACCGACTCCTTTCCGGACAACTCGGTTTCAAACGATATAGTGTCGTTTTGAACAAAGGTTTCAACCGGAATAGAATCTGCAGTTTTGCCATTTTGCACATCGATATTAAACTCAGAATCCGCAGATATGGAAACCGACTCCTTTACAGACGATTGGAGTTCAGGAGAAATAGTGTCGTTCTGGACTTGAGTTTCAACCGGAATAGCATCTGTGATTTTGCCATTTTGCACATCAATGTTAAACCCAGAAACCGGCTCCTTTCCCGACAATTGGGGTTCAGGTGAAACACTGTCGTTTTCAACATCAGTTACAACTGGAATAGCATCAGAGACGTTGCCATTTTGCACATCCATGTTAAGCTCAGAATCTGCAGACACGGTAACAGACTCCTTTACAGACAATTGGGGTTCAGGCGAAGTAGTGTCATTTTTAACATGAGTTTCAACGGAAATAGCATCAGCAATGTTGCCATTTCGCATATCCATGTTAAGCTCAGAATCTGCAGATACGGAAACAGACTCCTTTTCTATGATTCCACATGGCTTAGCTAAAGGCAAATCAACAGTCTTGGAATCCGATTCTTCCACATTCAAAACAGATTGTGTATCTAGAGAAGCCAATTCCTTTGGCAAGAGTGCGTCATCTGAAGTTTTAGTATTGCACAAAACATAATCAGAAGCCGGTTTGCCCTTCGGAATTTTGTCATCAGTAGCAAGTTTGTCACTAGTCTCTTTGCCATCCTGAACGATGCTTTTTACTTCCATAAAATCAGAATGTTCATTCTGTGCTTTGATGGGAACAGTATGAGCAACATTTTCAGTACTCTCTTCACCGTTCTGCATAACTGTATCATCACCATCAAGCTGGGCAGTGGAATCACAAACTGGCAACAGGTTATCATTTTTATCAGAACTGATAGAAAGAGTTGCATCCAAAGGAGCTCTAGAATCTTCAGAACGCGACTTAATCATCTCTTTTACATTAGGAGATGTTGATTCTGATATTTGGGCCTTGGGAATACGGCCTTCCATATTAGTACTCATCTTATTTACTGGGGTGACTTGCTGGACTAGCGGTTTCTGCAGCATATCTGTTCTAGGAAACACCACCATACTCATGGATCTCATTTCCTTTTTGTGTGATTCGTCAAGAGGACTGAAACCAAAAACATCAGTCCATGTATGCATGTGTTCAGCTATCGCAGGAATAATCAATTTTTCAACATGGAGTGAAGACAACGCCTGTAGAGCACCATCAGTTGAGACTATAAGTATATACTTTTGGAATTTGTCAAACACTAGAAAGCTACCTAAGTTATGTAATATTTGCAAGAATCAATACAAAACCCACTTACTGATTCAATAGCAGATAACAACCGTCGGCACATTCCTTGCCGTCTATACATATGGCGGGTACCGATAAACGGCATCTCTGCTAGTTGGGTTCCATGAATCCTGAGAATATTATTACAAATAAAGTCAGAATTACAACTCACAGCATCCAGTTAACAATTGTGAAGTACCTACCTAATGGATGCAGCACAAATCATTTCATCACCCCTCTCCAGAATAGCTGTAAAGAAGCCACTATAGTTTAATCGGCTAGAGTTTGATCTGCAAAAATATATTAAGTATCAGCCACTAGTTACCAAGTGACAAAGGCCTTCATCACAATGAATAAATTCTTAATTATATTAGTGTTAAAAACCAGTGATAAGATATACAGATACCATTCCATCATGGGAAAACTATTCTTATTTGTTTACGTATACATCTACTTTTTTGAGTTTTTAATCGGCAAGGTAGTCAAGGAGGGGAGTGAATAACTTACCCACAATTATAGACAACGTTATGAATTAAGTTGATCCCACTTCTCCTTTCAACAAAAGGCAGAAAGCACTCATCTATAACTGACAGAGCAACAGCCAGCTTAGAATTGCATTCCACCCTCTCAGATACTTCTACAGATGAAGCATCTGATGATAGATCTGATCGATGAATAAGAGACCATGAAAATCCGGAATCCAGTTCGTGTTTCACCCCAAGAAGCTTCTGCAAGTGGCTGAATAGCTGCAAAACCGAGAGAGAGTCGTCAATTCTAGCCTAATAATTACAACATCTGACGAGAACGTAATAATCATTATTTTAAACAAGAAAAGAGGAACCCATATCAAGTATATGATGTTGTGGATGAAGTGGTTCATTTAAAATTACTAACGAGTAACAATTAGATTGACTCCGCCCAAACGAAACTAATGAAAGCAATGTGAAAGATTTAAGATGCAGGGGGGACGAACTTTGATGGCTAGGCTAAGGGTTCCAGTGATCAAGTTTGCTGGTGGTCCGTCGTTAGTTGTGTCTTTAGTATCGTGGCATGTCTCGATCCAAAGTTTGATGGTTTTCGATCATGTCTTGGCAAAAATATGTAAATTCTTTTCATGATTTATAGAAGTTTGCCAGGGTACTGTCCCTGTCACCCTCCAAAAAAGAGGTTATTGATAATTTAGGGATAGCTCTAATTGGTTTTTTGAGTAACTCTTAGTATTACCGTCACAGATTAGATTTTAATGTTAGCATCTTGATAACTTGAGATTCTTAGTTGGGAATCATATATATAGGGATTAGAAGAGCTATATTTATGATGTTCAGTTTTAATTAGAACAAGAAATTCCCATCTTCAAACCCCTTACAAGAGGTCAGGGTTCAAAACTCACTAGGTACACATCTGGGGGTGGCCGGGGAAAGGTCAGAAACGGTCAAGGGGATCCCCGGTTAGGCCGCGACATCTGAGTCCAAAAACTTGCACTCCCCGGGAACCTAAAGAGGGAAAACCTCATCCTTTTTTTCAGAAAATCACATCTTCAGAAAGCTACTTGCTTCTCAAACTAAGTCAAAAAAAGAAAAAACACCTTTCTAAAGCAGCCGAACTTTGCCTTACTGCAATTTTATTTCTTTGTATTCTCTATTAAACTACACTGGTCTTACCCTTCAAACAAAAAATTATTGAGGTAAAGTCGAAAAAGACGTGCTACCGTTTGTATTTTGTAATACTTCCCAACTCTTGTACAAATATCAGTTACACAATAAGAAAATTTGCATCTGCTTTCAGGTGGAAGGCTTGCAATATATCTTGAAAGACACAAATAGCCTCCATTTTTAAGGCGGACTTAACAATTAACTTGCTATAAGACCTTACTGTGATCATTTGATACTTGATAAAAGAAAATGGACTCTTGCTATGTATATATACAACTACTTATGGTCAAACTAGTTTGTGCAATGTATTTTGAGTTTATCCTGAAGAAAATTTATCATGAAATGCAAAAGAAGGATCTATGTCCTCAGATTCAGCAAACCTAATAACTAAGTTAGCATACCCCACATAAAATTAAAGATGATGATACTGATACGATCCAGATTATTAATATTTTTAATTAATAGATTACTATTATTAGTATTACAATTATCAAATAGATATGGTTTATTTTTAGATAAGATTACGAGGTGACTTGTTTTACAAGAATAGGGTTATTATATACAGATTATTAGGGTTGTAATCTGATTATGAAGAATGATATGAATTATTGATTTGTTAATCAATTGGGGGGTCGGTTTATCTCATTAATATAAACCATCAGGGTCAGTTTATCCCATTAATATAAACTATTTATCTTGTATTCTTATTTTTATCTCTTAATCGAATCTGGTTCGTATCATATACCAAGGCTAAACATACCATGGCATGGAACTTTGTATTTGTGTGTAATCTCTTGCATTCTAAAACATCAAGCGAGACTTTACTGGGACATCCTGAATTAACTTAATATCCCCCACTATTCTGTGCTACAATCCTCCAATTTTTCTCTTCTATATCTTTAACACAGGTCAAAATTACAATATGCCTAGAATGTAGAAGAAACCTAGCTGCTGAAAACACTTATATAACGGAATCACTCTGTATATCTAAAGACATCCATGCACAAAAAACTAAATATATAACTTGCCTCTGATGAACGAAATGAAGCTATAACAAGTAGAGATAAAGAGATAAAGAGGGAGAAAATGGTACAATAGGAAAAAAGAAGTAAGGAACCTATGATCTCATTGAAATGAAAAACTGACAACAAGTTTGCCAATCCCTCAAAAACGGGTATGGGGGAGTGGAGATGTAGACAGCACGCCCCTACCCGCGAGGTAGAGGACTGCTCCATAAAAACCTCCGGCAAGATACAGACACAAACAACCACTCGAGAGAAAAAAAAAAACGAAAAACAGCGCAAAAGACAACAACAAACAAGCAAAGAAACCAAGGACCGCAAACAAGCAGCATGACAAAGGCACATACCGACAAAGATGAAGAAGCAGCAAACAAGCACAACAAGCTAGAACAGGGAAGATCACAACAACACAAAATAAAAGCACATAAAAGCACAAACAAGCTACAGGACAAGGGGAAAAGCTAAGCACGAGGCAAAAAGGCCGAAGAGCTAGAAAAACCTATAGGCAAGAAACTCCTGGAAGGGCAACAAGGCTACGCTAAAAAGAGAAAACGGGAAAGCAAAGACAAAACACCTATCCACCCTCTCTACCCTAATTCCTATTTCTCTCCACTCACTCCTATCAGAGGTCATGTTCTTTAGACAACATCAACTCCTTCGGGTCCGTTTTTCAGTCTGATCCTCCCAAGCTTCAGGTCTACCCTTCTTCTCGCTCCTTGACGGTAACTGCTCCACTCTCCTAACAGGATTTTTGTTATTGTGGCTTCTCTTGACATGCCCCGAAACCATCTCAATCGTGTCCTTCTATCATCTTGTTGACATATTTCACTACTTGCGAATTTGTCGAAAACTCCATTGGTATCAAAGTCTAAATATCTTACCACAAGTCCACCTAACATCCTCATTTCTGAAAGACCTCCATCCTATTTGCTTGAACCTTCGTTAACGGCCAACACTCTCTGACCCGTACAACATACCGGACGAATCGCCACCCATATAAATTTCCCTTTCCACTTTAAAGGGACTTTCTGTCACACACGATTCCTGTGGCCTACTTGTATACGTGTGTAACATCATCCTCTATCCTCCCGGATTTGTTGTTTCACAGATCTCAAGGTATCTAAAGGTATTCCTTCGGCTCGAAGATATGTTCGCCAATGCGGATTTCCTTCCACTTCCTCTATCCTGGTCCGTTCTCGTTCCTGACTGAAGTTTGCAGGTCGAAAGGAATAAGTCTTCTCTCGAGCTGACCTCGTAAACCATTTGCTTCTAGAGCCTTCCTCACTGCTCCAATCTTCATTCAGAGGGCTTCAGAAATTAGCACAATATCACCGCGAATACAAGCACCAATGTATGCTCGTCTTGAATCCGCCTTCGTCAGCTCATCGAGAATCGAAGGCAAACAGTACGGGCAGCTAATAGCTGAGCCTTGGTGTAGGCCCACATCTACCGGGAAGTACTTTTTGTGTTTCCGGTTGGGTCCGCACACAAGTCCCTTGCCCCTTCATACATATCCTGAATAACTTTTATTATCTCGATTGTGGTTCCCTTTGGTCACTAGAGTCTCCGGCTAACCCACAATCGTGCTATCTATTTGTTAAAAGTTATTTGAAGGTGTTTTACATGTATAAAAAAGAGGTCGTTATTTACATCAATATATTAATTACCTTTGGAAGATGTAGTATTTTTGGAGTTTACAATTTACATCAATATATATCTATTTTGGATTTTCTTTAATATATTTTTAATTTTTTAATATTTTTTTATTGCCGTATCTATGCCGTTCCCGTATCTTGAATTTTTTATTTTTGCCGTTTCCCGTTCCCGTATCGTCCCCGTATCCCTTTGCCGTTCCCGTTTCGGTGCTACATAGGCCTATACTATCCACTTCTTCGGTTCGGTCACTCCTTTGTCCGTTGAAGAGAACGGAGAAATACTCCTTCCATCTTCTCCTCCTGATAGCGTCTTCATTGACAATGCTTCTTCCATCTTCGTCTTTGATAAATCTCACAATTCCTAAATCCCTTTTCCTTCTGTCTCTGGCTTTAGCTATCCTGTAGATATCGTTTTCTCCTTCTTTGGAGTCCAATCTCTTATACAGGTCTTCATACGCTTTTTCTTTCGCTCTGGCTACCGCCTTCTTGGCTTCTCTTTTTGCTTCATTATACCTCTCCTCGACTGCGCTTCTGTTTGCTTCGTCTTCGCCCCGCAACGATATAAGCTCTCTGAACCGGATTTGTTTCGCCTTAACTTTGTCTTGAACCTCGTCACTAATCCACCATGACTCCCTGCGGCCTATACGCGTTCTCAAAGTCCCCTGCAACCACTCCAAGGGTTTCCTTGGCCGCCTCTCTGATCATGTTTGCCTCTGCGTCAACTAATCTATCTTCTTCCTCTGAGGTAACTCCCTCTATTACTCTAGCTCTGAAATCCTCCGCCGCTTCACCGTAGAGGTTTTTCCACAAGATTCTAGGTTTAACCGCCCTCTCCGTCGAGCGCGGTCGTCTCTTTATATGGATATCTAACGCCAACAGTCTGTGTTGGGAGAAGCAAACCTCACCCGGAAATACCTTGCAGTCTTTACATAGCCTAAGGTCTCCTTTGCGCACCAACATGTAGTCGATTAGGGTGTCGTGGTCCCCACTATGAAACGTGATGAGATGGGCATCCCTCTTCTTGAAGAACGAGTTTACGACCACCAAGTCGTGGGCCGCAGCAAACTCGAGGATCGATCGGCCCTCTTCGTTCCTAACTCCACCGAAGCCTCCGTGCACGCTCGAGAAACCATCCGCATTTGCTCCAATATGGCCGTTTAGGTCTCCTGCTACGATTACGATTCGTCGAACACTCTCTAACAAGGTCATCAAGAGAGTCCCAGAAGCTCTTCTTTTCCGCTTCACCAAGACCCACTTGTGGTGCGTAGGCGCTAATAACATTAATCGTCTCCTCTTTAATCACTAGTCTAACCAGCATAATCCTATCGCTAATCCTAATCACGTGAACGACCTTGTCCTTAAACCCTGCTTGCCTTTTATTAGTCTGAATATATTTGACTAATTATCTATATCTACGTAATTGACCCCAATTACCCTACAATTACTTGCAAACAAGAGAACTCACCCTCACCCACCTTTTCCTATATGGATAACATAGTGAAGAGAAGTTTATAAGCACGCATCCGGCATCCCCATGGATATCAAACTGAAAAGTTTGTGCACCTTCAAAAACTAAAGTTAAGGTATAAACTTCCACCATGGTTTTGAGTTGGTCTAGTGGTTACTAGGCTAGCCTATCATGAACTTTGGGTGCAACAGATATACTTCTAAAAGAAGCGTCAATAATAATAGTTATCATTTAACTCAAAACAATACAGAGAGCTTTAGTACCTCAAGACATTTCTGGCCACAGAAACACAGGTTTGGATCGCCATGATAAATAGCCTTGTCATTCATATCCAGGCTGCATGATTCATGATCTGCAACATTAAAAAGTAGTATTCCAACCAAAGGTTAGAAACGCAACCAAACAAGCATATGATAACAAACAAATATTGAACGACCAGTACAAGAGTAATCTTACATTTTTTCTCACAGAGATGGCACTTAAGGAGTGGACTTTCGATTCCTGCACTAGCTTCGGTGGCCATCTCACAATATTTACATGAGCAGTTTGGACAGTGCCAATCACCTTGCGGAAGCATCTGGAATAAGAAGAGAGGAGAAAAATGATCCAACATTTTAATAAAACAAAGACATCTTTAAAGCATTTACAACAGTATAGGTGGCGACTTTGACCCACTAACAAATGAATGGGCTGATTCGGAGCAACTTTTGTCGCTGACGCTCAAACGGGCACAATAACATTTAGCTTAAAAGCGGGTCAAATGAGTGGAATGCGCCAAACGGGTTGAAAGTCGACCATATGTACTTACAATGCATAAAACATCCTAAATCATACTAACATTTTATATTAGTAATCATACTTGACACTCGATATTCAGGAAGAATTTTATAAGTAACACAGGACACATACATCCACATATCTATTTACGTGCACATCAAAATCCAGAAAACAAGTTGGAACACAATTAGTACCTTTATGCCCAAACAACTCTGGTGAAAGGTCGATGGACAACCATCACAACAAATCAAATCGCCACCATCGCCACAGACTCCACAAGTGTCATCATTAGGATCATCGCCTACGGCATCTACAGCATAAAACCCCTTCCTTTCTATTTCTCCTTGTTTATTCCACGCATCAATCTGACACTGCATCAAGGATTTCCCAGACGGAACAAAAATATTTAGAAATGGCTGGCGAAGTTTGCTTCCAGCATGAAGCTCAAACTGCAAAACCGTTAAGATTTTACAACAACAACAACAACGAATTCCTTCATTTGCAATCCACCCTTCTTTCATTACTCGTGTCTTTTTACTGTTCATATATTGCACCTTTTCACCCACTTGTACCGTTCCAGACTCGATTAGCCACGAGAACAGGGTCCGCTTTCCTGCATACGGAACAAACCCATCGTCTTGAGAAACATTCCCACCACAGCGAACTAACAAAGTACGTCTCCCAAGTTTTCGACTTTTTAATCCCTCTACAGTTCTATTTGCAACCGTCTCTTGGTGAACTTTTTTCCTATAATAACCATCATCTGAATCATCATCACAGCTGTCCTGATGCGCAGATACTTCCGCTCTATCCCTTTTAGCGTTCCTAAAGATTCCTTCATCTCGCCTCTTCATTTTCATTTCTCGTTCGATTTTCTTTTTGGTTTGCCGAGTCAACTTACTAAGCGTTTCAACGGGTAAAGGCGTAAAGTCTCCCTCAACCTGGGAAAAATCTTTATCATCCTTTTGAAGTGCCTCGTAGGCTTTGATTATAGACCAATAAGCAGTTCCCGCAGGATTGATATACACTGCATCCTGATAGTCTCGATTCCTTCTTGGTCTATAATCAATAGTCCAACCAGCACTAAGAAGCATGGCCCTAATCTTTTCTCGTAATACTTGTTTCTCAGTGCCAGTACCACGCTTAACCTTACTTTCCTTCCCTTTTATAGGAGTAACATCCTTCGTTGGCGGGGTTATCCTCTTTTCTAATTTAACTGTTTTCTCATTCCTAAGATGATGCACACAAGAGGCATTTCCATATAAAGGCATATCATTATCATCATTCGCCAATTCAATCTTACTTTTCTGTTTACCATTATTCAAAACCGGCACTCCAGGATTCCTCAAATCAGAATACATCGACGACCCAACCAGCCCCTTTTTCTTATCACCACCATCCCAATAATCACGCCCTTCACGAGACACATTCACCTCTTTCTTAACATAAACATCCGGCCTAGACTCCCTCCGCCTTACATCTTCCACACGTTCATAACTCTGATACGGAACACTAATCGGCTTATGCTTCTTTACCATCACCTTCAACACACCGTTTTTCCCTTGCAACCTAATCGGCTTATCAGAAACATCCCCATACCTCCCACCTAAACCCCCTAAGCCCGGTACACGCGTTTCATGTTCAAACCTACTAGTATTCGCGCCCCTATCATCCCGAACAAAATCCCTTCTTTTATCATAAATCCTCATACCACTCCCACTCCCACTCCCACTATCCCTCCTATCTGCAAAATCGCTCCTATCGACCCTAACACGAAACCCATCATACTCATACACATCTTTTCCGTTATTAAACTTGTCGGCTTTCCGCCTAAAAGGGTCGGTAAAATCGCCATCACTGGCCTCATCCGAATCACTCTTAGCAACTTCTTCTCTAGGTCTTTTTCTCAATTGGGTATCATTAAATAAGGTTCGTGATGGATCATTAAAGGGTTTAATTCCAACAGCAGCAGAATCATTTGTTGTTGTTGTGGGTAACTTTTTTTTAATGATTAAACAACCAGATGAGCTTTTTTTCTTAATGAATTCACCAGAATGAATAGATCTCTCAAAATCTTTCATCTTAACTATTGTTATAAAAAAACATAAGATCTAGAATTAGGGTTTCTTACCAGTGATTGTGATGGATGTATGTTTTGAAAGTGTGTGTAGATTTATGGGATGTTTTTGTTCATATGGTATTCAATTGTGTCCGGTTGAATTCTGGGTTTGTGAATATGGTTACTTCTTATTTGGTCAAGTTCCCTGTTATCGTAAAAAAGGGTTTTGCTAAAGTTGTTTTTCCAGAATATCACCAACGGGCTGTTTTAATTTTATTTTTCAACTTAGGTATTTAGGATACGAGATGAAAACTCAAAATAAAATAAATAAGAGTAATCGCATAAACGAGTCGACATATTGCCCGCGCGTTGCGGCAAGGGCTAACCTAATGTCGAAAGATATTTAGCTTTGATAATAGTGTGTTTTCGGTATTTTGGTATGTTTTAGCAATTTTATCGTTATCGTAACAAAGAATAATGAGCCGAGTACTTTTTGTCTATATATATTATAGATTTACCATTTGGGCCGACCACACGGGCTAAAAGGACCCCGGTTAACGATCCAAACATTTTTGACATTTTTTTATAAAATCGTGCGTATTTCAAAAGTATTGCAATATTTTGCTCGTTTTATTCGCAATTCGAATATCTTTTCGCGGGTATTTTTTGATCTAAAAGAATCGGTAGATATGTGTTATATATTTGATAAATAAAGTTTATTATATAAAAAGTCGTAAATAGTTAAAAGTTGAGGGTACGATTTATAAGTTTTTTTCTTTTTCCTATTTATATTAAACTTCAACATTTTTTATAAAATCGTGCATATTTCAGAAGCATTGCAATATTGGCCTCGTTTTGTTCGCAATTCAAAGATCTTTCCACGGGTATTTTTTTGTCTGAATGAATCGGTAGATACGTGTTCTATATTTGATAAATTAAGTTTATTGTATAAAAAGTCGTAAATAGTTAAAAGTTGAGGGTCCGTTTTGAAATTTTATTTTTATTTTTAATTTGGGCTAAAAATTTTGCCCACTTTTTTGGCACTGTTTCGCAGTGTATCTACTGTTGCACCGACCATTTGTGAATTGAGATGTAGAGTAGTGTGTTTAAATAAATAATAAAGAGTTTTGCTACATCCTCATCTTTTTATATAATAAAAGAATTACATCATTTCGGAGTTTTCAATCAAATTGAATCTTATGAATTAGAAAATTAGACCAATCAGAACGCTTGATTTTGCCACGTAGGCAAAATCGTACGATCTGATTGGTCAATAAAAAGTCAAAATTGAATCAATTTAGTCAAAAAGAGAAAAAAACACATATAAATATATGTGTCAAATTTGTGAAAACAAAAACTCGAAAAAAGATGAGGTAATTAATAAAACTTGAGTGGTTTAATTTTAAATTAATTATATGGAGTTAAGTGTAAATTTATAAATTTACAAGTTTTATTATAACTTTAAAAAATAAACAAATAACCCCTTAAACTTTATACATCTAGACTTTATATTTTAAAACACAACAAACGCAAACAATTATTACTTCCAACAAAGATTTAACATTATTTAATCACATCCCAAATCTACCCGAAGATTTTTTAGTGGATTTTTCATTCTCAGCATAAAATCATGTTGTACAACTAAATAGAAAAACACCGAAGCACATAAATTATCATAAATAAAGAAAAACGGGTTTCTAGCTATTCATTGATGGGTTTGGAAGAAATTACATTTTATTTTCTTTTGGTTAATACGTACTAAAATTCTAGCAATTGAATTTATGATAAAATATTTATTTCATTGTGGCCTCGGAGGTTCACTTGAGCCGACTTCGGGCTACCTAAAAAGATAGTTTCATTGGAATTAGTTGGCTCACAATGTCGAGTCAGAAAACAGGTAAATCAAAAGAAAAAAATTACTAATTATCCTCAAGTTCATATGCTACGTAATATAACATAACTTATAAAACAGAAAAAATAAAAATTATATATATATTTTAAAATAACATAATGTGTAAGCCCCGTGCTTGCACGAACATTAAAACTAGTAATATATACGTACAAAAAAAACATCCACAAAATTGAGTTGGAATTGTGTGACTGGGTTATTCAAAGAGAAGAGGGAGAAATTATATCAATAACCACCAATTAAAACATTGACAAATTATTTTATGGATCTTTTTTTGTAAACATTATATGGATGTAGCAAAACTCATAAATAAATATGTATCTAGTTAAAATCCATGCATTTTAAATATATAAAATTAAAAAAATTACATATTTAAAATGCGTAGCCTTTAATTAGATGCATATTTATTCATTTAGATGCATTTCAATATAATTTAAATGTGATTCGGAAGTGAAAATAATGTAAAGTAGTACTAGTAACAAATTTGAATTGCATAAAACGAAAAAATACATAAGTTTTTAGCTAGAGAATATAGTATGGTGCATTTAAAATATAATGATAGATCTAATTCAAATCGATGCATTTCTAATTTGTGTTTATAGTTAATTCCCATATTCTCATTTTTAAGATTTTCTTCTCATTTAATCATACATAAAAAAGAATTATGTTACATCTACAAAAGAACCACAAATAAATATCCACAAAATGAGGTGTTATGTTTTGATTGATGCCTTTTCAAACAATTTATCTCTCTTCTCTTTGATTAACTCAATCAAAACATGACACCTCATTTTTGTGGATATTTCTTTGTAGTTCTTTTGTGGATGTAACATAGCTCATAAAAAATAGCAGGGAGATCGAAGTTTATTTTCAATATTAGTAAAGAGAAAACACATTTGCTTAAAAAGTATAACTTAAGAGAATAGAAATGTTGTTACACTAACATACTCATGCTTATAGAAAACAACTCAATTTATCAAATAAATAAAGACATAATTGCAATTAAATCATCAAACTTACTTTACAGTTACTTACTTCACAACAATGTATACATAAAAAAATACAAACACAAATTAACGTTATTGTAGATTATCGCTACTATGCACGAGTAATCATCTAGTTGTATATAAGTTACTTAAAAGTTCTTGTTATCATCGTCACTGGAACAAATCTACGTTTTTAAATGAACGAGGTTTTCAAACCGCGCTTTGAAATAATCCCTGTGTTATCGTTTCGTTGCAAAGTTAGTCCTTCCGATAACCATAGGGACTATTTCCGCAAAGTTTGGTTTTATTATTTTTATTGTTCGGGGATCGTGTATGATAGGTCTTATTTATCTTGAATCATACATAATCAACCATGGAAGCTTAGAGAGAATAGTATAGGAGAGAAAGTATTCAAATTTCAAATGTTATAAATGGAGGAAAAAGGGAAAATGTTTATTACAAGACATCACCCTCCAATGATGATTAGAGGCGTATTTATAGGAGAAGGAAGGAGCCTTCCCTTCCTTTATTTTTTACTTCTAGTCCATAATCTTTAGTAATTATGCTATTTCTTTCTTTTAGCATAATATACCTTATTACAAGCTACTTTATTCTAAACAAAATAAAGACTATTAACTAAATATAACTAAACCACATAATCGACACTTTTTATGAACCTAACAATCTCCCCCTAAGGGTCGATTATTATGGGCGTTCTCTTCGATGCCCAAGTGGTCTTCCATTCACATACATCTCCCATCTTCTCATTTGATTACGATACTTCAATCTCACTTCAATCTCTTCTTTAAACAATTTCAGATACTCGACTTCATCATTGGTGAGTTATCTTTGTACATAACCATACTTAACATCATTATTGTAACTCTTTAATCCTTCTAATACTCTGTTTAGCGTTGCATCACAAAACTTATGAATCTCTGAATGTCTCATCACCCTTTTCTCTTTCTTGCTATTCTTGTATATGATTCCTTGCACGGGCTCATAGATGATGGAGAACATTTTGTGCTTTTCACTCCTGAGAAAGATATTGTTGGTGCAGTGAGGTTAACTTTCTGTTGATAACTTTCAATTCCAAGTTGAAAATCATGCACTCTTTCCCATATCACTGAACTTCTGATGAATACTGATAAAGACCATAGCAACCCTGTTTCTGCTTAGTTAGTAACCTTGCCATTCATAATCAGCAAATACATATCCTCAATATCATTCTTATTGAGATTCTTGTAATCAGGCTCGGTAATCGACACAATGCACTCATTAGCTCTTCTTGCAACTATCTCTGTGATAAAGTTGTGTTCATGACCCAATTTCCAGTATGTCTTGATAACTTGAATGATCTTTGAGTTCGAATAAATCTCTTCCTTTAGTTTTCCAGGCTCTTTTTGTTTCCTTATGTAGAAGATCTTTGCATGAGGATTCTTCCAATGTTCAACGCCATATCGAGCATAAGGAGTAAATTTCTTAACACACTTATTCACCCATCTGGAAGTTCGTTCTTCGATATCATCATCATTAAAGATAATTGCAGGAAACTTGTGAAGTGACAATACGATCTTCTCAGGCCATGAACTTCCTTTCTTCAGATACAAAAGGTCTTGATTTATAAGAGATAGTGTTGGAGCTTCAGGATCTCTTTGACAGCTTCGAACGAGAGGTGTGGTCTTTCGTAGATGTGGAAAGACAAGAATTTCCCAAACAATGTCACTTTTCAAGAAATTCTTCATTTGATCAATATGATATTGATGCTCATCTCCTGAAGTACGTATTTGTCTCAACGTCTCATCAGCCATTTTCTTTAACTTTGCTTCATCAATAGTCAGTGATAATTCTTCCATAATATCTTGTGACACTTGCTTCGTCGGTATTTCATCATCATTTGAAGCATAAGAATCAGTCCAAAAATCATAATCATCTACTTGCTCTTGATTACCTAAAGTTGATGGACCTCATTTGTGAGTCCCTTGTTGAATAGATCTCTGTAGCCTATTAAGGATGATAGCCAAGATGTATAAATACAGTTGACTATGTAGAAACACTGATTATGAATACTATGTGTTAATGCGGAATTTTAACACAAGTACTAAGAAAAACAATGAAGAACTAAACAATAACTTCTATTAATCTGCTTTGAATGATTACAGATTACTAAACTTCATCTGACTTATCCACAAACCCCAAAGTTTTAAGTTGCAAGCCATATGCTTGTCTTGTTTGTTGCAAGTGTTGGATTGTCTTTCATAGAGAGATATAGTTGATATTGTTGTTCTAGAACAAAGACTGTTTGTGTTTGAGCTAGGTGAACATGAAGGATGTGACCAAACATATAACTTCGTACTGACGCATCAACTTGAGAAGGGATCTGATTATCAATAGCTTTTTGAATTTGTGAGGAAATTTCAACTTGTATATTCTCGCGCTCTTGTAAAATAGCTTTAGCAATCATCTGTTCCATCTCTTCTTTAGTCTTTTGTCTCTCCAGAATCAGCCCTTCCGCAACATACACAAGAACTTGATCTCTGTGTGACAACCATGACTTGAGCAGGTTAGTCAAACCGTTAGTGTTGACTTAGGTGCCTATTGTAATGTATGGTTTATGTGATTTGATGTGTTTATGTGTGTTTATATGTGTTTATGAGGTATTGGTAATCAATCTATTGAGTGTGATCATCTCAATGAGATTTGAATGGTGATGAAGTTGGTTGAGTTCATTTCGTTCACTTTTGAGTGACAAGGAAATGATTATTGAGATTTGAGCATTTCCTTGTTAAATGTGTAAGTATTATTACGTATACGTATTTTTGTGTTAGTAATTTAAGATAAGTTTATGTTTTGGGGGTTAAGTTAAGAGAAATAAGTTATTTGATGGAGAAAATTCATTTTAATCACTTATAGTAATAATGGAATTGATTGGGTATTTTGAGAGAATTGTTTTGGTTAATATGTGGATGCCTATGTGATGAATTAAAATGAGAAGCGTGTCATTTGTGAAAGAAATGAGTTGTTAAAATAAGAGAGTTTTTGGTACACTTTCCATATATAGAAAGTGAATTTGAAAATGAAAAGTTATTTTTAGAAAGTAATTTTCAAGCAAAATGGTTTACCAAATTAGCTTAGGTTTTTATAAAACTTAAGGTATTGAAGGTAATTAATTAATAAAAAAAAATATTTTTTTAAACATGAATAGTAAATACGAAAATTAAAGGAATAAGAAAAGAAACAAATAAAAAAGGAATCTTACATTGATTATCTAATTACTAATTAGGGATTATATGTACTTATATGTAGCCTTTAAATACAAACAATATTCCCAAACTATTCACTCATTGTAAAAACCCGGTCGACCAAAGAAGAAGAGAGAAAAAAAAAGTTAAGTTTCTTTTAAGGTATTTTTCTAATCCTTGTTTAATTCTAGTTATTAATTTTCAATTAATGTAATTTAAACTTGATGGATTAGGGTTATAAAATTAGGGTTGTAAATTAGGGCTTTGATTTTTCTGGAAGTTTATGATGTTATAATAATTGTTTGATCATTAGGTTTAATTTGGTCTGAAGTTTGATAGTGTATTTAGGCTAGATCGCCAGGATGAGTTGTTTAAATTCACTACAGAATTTTAGGCGGTTTGTAACTAGCATAACTCAATCATAAATTATCAAATAAACAATTTACAACATACTGGAGATAACCTCAGAGAGTCTACTTTCTAGAAAAGTTGGTCTCGTGAGTTTTTATGGTCGGGAAGTGGGTCAAAAGGTCGTTACAAAATCAGTGTGTAAAACTGTGACGAATTTAAGTTGTGGTTTTGATTTTTCTAAAAATACTTAGACATCTAGTTAGAGGCTCAAAATCATGCGGAAGTTAGTTTATATATTATGTGTGACCCCTGAATTTTTTCTAAGTATGTAATGACGTCTAAAGTGGTCATCTGGTGTCATACTTTTAGGGGGTCAGATTCTGGACGATTTCTGGACACTTTGGATTAATAAATATCTAAAGGGTATTTTTAAAAAGGTAATGGCTTTGGGAGAGCTATGAGAGGTTAATAGGACATATATGTAGCATGGTGAATTTTAGTTTGAATTGTGAAAGTGTTTAAGTGGTACGTTTAGGACGCGTAAGTGAGTATAAAATTCTGCTCAAAACCAGAAAATTTAAAGTGTAGCATTGAAGTGTAAATGGCATATGTAGGAGTTGGAAAAGGGTTAAATCAAGTATAGAACTATGGTAGATAGCTTAGATATCCATCATAGTTGAGGTTACATCATATTGGGTTGAATGCCTAATTGATGGTAGCTTATTGTGTGCTTAATTGTTTAGATTATCCGTGAAGTGTTTGTGAAGCTTTTGTTGGATTCTTTTGGGAAGCTAAGCATCAGGTGAGTTTCATAGCCCCTTTTTCTTATGTTTTCTTGGGGGTGAAAATGATGCAAAGAGGTTTTGAAATGTTTTAGTTACTGTGATAATGTGATTTAAATTATGCATGGGCTATACGTGACTATTGTATGTTATGTGCTACTTGCTTTTATGGTATGAATTGTTGTACTTGAGCGTGATCGTCTCATTGTTGTTATGTTTTGTGTGAGGATTGAGCGTGAACGTCTCAATGTGGATTGATGTGATTGCATGTTAGCTTGTATGATAGTACAATGTATGTCCTGCTATATTATGTTTTATTTATCACAGTAATTTGATTTAAAGGTTTGTTTTGCATGTCTTAAACCTATGACTCTCACCAACCGTTGTGTTGACGTTTTTAAGCATCATTTTCAGGTGAGCTTCATGAGAATACTGAGGTTAAGAGAGGTGGCTAGAATGACCGCTAGGATTGCATTGGAGTTCGCTCCTGAGTTTGTTTATGTTTGTTGCATGGATTTTGTTGAATGTTATTTGATTTTATTAGGTTCGTGAGATATTGTTCTTGTATTGGTGAGACCCTTTTTCATTAATACAAGATGTCATTCTTTTGGTTTTCGGTATTGTCATGACACATTGTGTCTTTATTACTTAGTTATGCATTTAGTGTTTCTCTATTGTTGACACCATTATGTTGTGATGATATCCATGATGTTACGCCTCGTGTTTCCGCCTTGGCGGGGTGTGACACATAATGCTACTAAACTCATTCCATGCAGTAGTCTTAGCACTTAGACATTGTAAAATCGTGTGAATAAAGAATTTCCATTGTGGAGAAAATAATGCCTTATAAAAAGTAAGCTTTTGAGACAAATTTTCATACCCCATCAGTGTGAGTTGTTTAAAAATGGTAGCATTGGGTAGACAATTAACACCTTCAGCATCTTCTAATTGAAGATCTCTTCTTACAATCGACTCAGTAATGATGATCTTCTTTCCATCCAGTAGTGCTTATAACTGTACTTCCCCATTGATAATTTTAACCTTAGCAGTAGTCCAGAATTGCTCAATGCAAGAGATATATATAGTGGGGTTAACAGTTAAAGCATACTTTATGGTGTGTGCATTAAGAAAATCCACAATCTGCTCAAACCCTTCACTTTTAGCAGGTTTAGCCAAAAACGCGACCATGTTATGAGTATCAGCAAACTTTAGGGTCGTCATTTATGCTGGGTTTTGATGATGAATGATGAAATTCAGTTAGGGTTTGTGATTAGAGAGTATTTGAAAGATTGAAATTGATTAGACGAATGAATGAAACCCTTAATCAAAGTATTCCTCACCATGGTCGGCCTTTTGCCTCAGTAGCTTCACTGCGAAACAGTGCCAAATAAGTGTGCGGCCAAAAATATTTATGCCCAAATTATAAAATTTTGCTCAAAGCTATAAAATTTTTTAAAAACGGACTCTAACTTTGAAACTTTTTATGACTTTTTATACAATAAACTTCTTATTTTTTCAAATCTATAAAATACACGCTATCTACCGTTTCATTTCTGACAAAAAAATACCGTGCAGTGGAAAAGTACTCATTCCGCCATATTCGCAACAATCGATGGCCAATATTGCATATGCCTTTCTGAAATATGCACGCATTTTATACAAAAAATGTTGAAGTTTCAATACTTAATAGGAAAGAAAAAAAACTTTATAAATCGATCCTCCCACTCACTTTGCTAATATTGCGTTTTTCGCTGCTTTTCTCCTTTTTGCCTATCATTAATAAACCTTTATTTATACATATTTAACCGACCCTCACGCATCCACCCCGCATTCATTCACGACGCCAAGAATAAAATACATACACGGGCAAGATTTCCTCACGAACTGGCCACGCCCAATATTGCAACGCGCTTCTGACATACGGTCTCCTCAATTTCCTGGCTCCCCAATAAGTATAATCAATAAAACTACACACTCCGACCCAAAACTGGAAAAAAACCTACTCCTTACAAAACGGACTTTCAATTTTTAACCGATTTTCGTACCCCGTCCTTTATCTTTGCATAAAATTTATTTATCATCAATCTTGCCCATTAACTACTTTATCTCTCACCGACCCTTCTTCCCCTTAGAATCAAAAAATGACCCCCCCACACCCCCCCCCGCCGAAATGATATTCGAATGCACCCCGCGTAATTGTCAAACGAGATAAATATCCCCTGCACTCGTACTTTTGAACCTACGCCCTCGATCGTTTATAAAAAAATGTCACTCCCAAAATGTTGGATCGTCTTACCGGGAGGTCCCGCTTGTAGCCTCCATGTGGGCCGGCCCCACCCAAAATGGCGTTAAATCTATTATCTCCCGCCATATATGACCAAAAAGTACTCGGACACTCATTTATCTTTGTTGACGATAACGAGTTAATATTGCTCCCCACTCTTAAATCATACAAACCCTTATTCCGAAAACCACTTCTTTAGCAATCGTAATTATCTGCCCTTCGGACATTGCCAGCCCCGTTAGCCATCCCCCTGCGCCCAACGCCCCCCTCACCCCCCCCCCCCCCCCCACCCCCGCGCCCGCAGGGCCATACTATGTCCCGGACCACCACCGTTTATGCGATTACCTCTTACCCTTTATTTTATTTTGAGTTATCATCTCGTTTATTTCCTAAAATACACTAAGTTGATTACCAACAAAAACGTAAATTAAATCCCCCAACAGCCCCCTTCGTTGCCCCGTGACTATTATCCCGGAAACCTCCCTCAAACGCCGCCTTAGACCTAATCACCCTTTTTTTACCGTTACCACACAGGGAACTTGACCCCCTCCTCCCCATAAGAAGTCCAGTAAACCATCTCGCTCACCCCAAACCAGGAATTCAACCGGACACTTCCTTGAATACCATATGAACAAAAAACATACACTATAAAATTCCTACACAACACTCGATCAAAAACATACACCTCCATTAACAATTCACTGGGAAGCCAACTACTCCAATGTCTAGAGATCTTTATCCGCCCTTTTTTTATAACAATAGTTATCGATGAATATGATTTTGATGGTCGATTCTATTCATTCTGGTGAATTCATTTAAGGAAATAAAGCTCATCTGGTTGTCCTTAATCATATTGCTAAAAAAGTTATCCACACTCAACACTAAACCTCAATGTTTCTGCTGCTGTTGGAAATGAAACCCTTTAATGAGACTTCACGACCCCCTTATTTAATCGATACCCAACTTGAGATAAAGGACCTAGTGTTAAGGAAGCTTGCTAAGAGTGATTCGGATGTGGGCCATGTTCAGATGGCGATTTTACCGACCTTTTAGGCGGTAATGCCGCTCAAGTTTAATAACGGATCACATGATGTGTATGAGTATGATGGGTTTCGTGATAGGGTACGATCAGGGAGCGATTTTGCACCCGTTAGGACGGATCCCCCGTGGGTCAGTTGGGAGTGGGCCCACCCCCCCGTGGTCATGAGGACCTCCCCTTTATGATAAAGAAGGGATTTTGTTCCCGGGATGGACCAGGGCAATGTCCCCGCTGAGCGGCCCCCGCGTAATTTTCTCTGTCACCCCCCCCGGGGTTTTTTGATCATGAAACGCGTTTATGTACCGGCTTAGGGGCGGTTGGCCCCGGGTTTAGGTGGGAGGTTGCCACCCTCCCCCCCCCCCCCACCGCTTACCCCCCCCACTACTATGGGGAATGTTTCTGATAAGCCCCTGATTAGGTCTATGCAAGGGAAAAATAAAAAAAAAAAAAATCGTTTTTGATCTTTGTGTTGAAGCGTCCCCCCCCCTTCCCGCCCCCCATCCGCCGCTTTAAAAAAGAAGCATATAGACGTTAAGTCATTGTTCCGTTAAGAGTTTATAGAACGTGTGGAAGATGTTAAGGCGGTGGGAGAAAAGTAGATGGTCTAGGCCGGATGTCTTATTTGTTTAAGAAAGAGGTGAATGTGTCTCGTGTAAGGGCTGTGGATTATAGGGTTATGGTAGGTGATGAATTAAAGAAAAAGGGGCTGGTTTGGGTCGTCGATAATGTATTCCGGCATTTCGCGCAGGAAAACCTTCCCCGCGGTACTGTCTTCTGTTAAGTGCCGGTTTTGCTCTACCCATGGTTAAACACTAGTAAAGTAAGCCCATTGACATTGGCGTTATTGCCTTGATCCTATGTACAGGATATGAATTTCACTCTTAATATGGAAAAGCCCTCCCTCTATTTCCCACCCGGTGTTTGCCATCATTCTTAGGAACCATGAGGAAAACAGTTTAAAATTAGGGAAAAGAGGAGAACCCACCGCCAACCGAACGGTGTTACTCCTATTAAGGAAGGAAAGTAAGCTATGCGTCTTTGGTTACTGGCATGAGAAACATAGTATTACGAGAGGGAGAATACAGATTAGGGGCCCATGCTCTATGCACTGGTTGGTTGGTGCAATATTGATTATCTAGACTAAACCTAAGTAAGGCAATCGAGAGACTATCAGGATGCAGTGTATATCACATCCTGCTGTGGAACCCAGCTTATTGGTTATTAGAGCAAAGCCACTACGAATGGCACTTCACAAAGGATGATGATAAAGATTTTTTCGCAGGTTGAGGGAAGAGACTTTATCGAACCCTTTTTACCCGTTGATACGATTTATCAAGTTCGACCTCGGGCAAACCAAAAAAGTAATCCCCTCGACACCCCTCTACCCAACCGCCAGTAAAATGAACCTCCTCCCCCTGAAGAGGCCGAGATGAGGAATCACTTTGAGGATACGCTCCTAAAAGGATAGAGCGCGTTCGTATCTGCGAATCAGGAACAGCTCCCCTTGATGATGATCGCCTGCCATGATGGTAAGGCATAGGAAAAAAATCCCCGCTACACCAAGAGACACCCCCCGGGTTCTTTAGTCTTTTTGCAAATTTGTTGCACCCCCACTCCATCCCCTCCCTCTTATTGCCACACTCCTTTCCCTGGGTGTGCTCTTTTTTGCAAAATTTTCTGCAAAGTAGAAACCTTCTGTAGAGGGATTGCCTCTTATTTTTATTTTTTAACCAATCTTGATCAAAATGTCCCAAGGAAAACTTGGGCCCCGAGACGTTACCTTTGATAGTTCGCTGTGTGTGAGAGTTGAGGAATGTTTCTCCGAGACGACGGGGTTTGTTCCAGTATGAGGAAGCGGACCACCTGTGTCTCGCGGCCCTATCGAAGCTTTATTCTGGAACGGTAACAAGTGGAGTTGATTGTGAAGAAGGTGAAAAGGTTGCAATGCAATATATGAACAGTAAAAAGACAACGAGTTTCTGACAACGATGCCCGGCCGGGGATCCGCCTCTAAATGAAGGACCCCTTTCGTTGTTGTTGTTGTCCTGTTAAAATCTTCAACGGCCTTTTGCAGTTTGAGCACTTCCATGCCTGGAAGCCAACCTTCGCAAGTCCCTCGACCATTACTTAATATTTTTGTTTCCGTCTGGGAAATCTTGATGCAGTGTAAGATTGATGCGTTGGAATAAACAAGGAGAAAATAGAAGGATAGGGGGTTTATGCTGTAGATGCGTAGGCGATGATTCCTATATGTTGTCACTTGTGGGAGTCTGTGTGCCGATGGTATGGCGATATCTTTGATTTGTAGTGATGGTTTGTCATCGACCTTTCACCGTGTCTGTCTTTGGGGCCATAAAAAGGTACCTAATTGTGTTCCAAATCTTGTTTTCTGGAATCTTTGATGTGCAGTATAATAGATATGTGGTGAAGTATGTCCGTCCCTGTAGGTACTTATACCCTCCTATTCTTCTGATTACTCCGAGCATGTCCCCCCTCTGTTCCCCCCTCCCCCCATGATCTACCTAACGCATAAATTGTTCCCGCCAGTAGGAGTTTAGGATCGGTTTTATGCTATTTGTCAAGTAATTCACTGGTCCCTCGACTTTCAACAGTTTTTTTGGCGCATTCCCACTCATTTTCGCCCAGCTTTTTTCGCTAAATGTTTTTGTGCACGTTTGACACAGTCAAGCTGACAAAAGTTGCTCCGTATCAGCCCAGCCCATTCATTTGTTAGTGGGTCAAATGTCGCCACTATTACTGTTGTAAATGCTTTAAGATGTCTTTGTTTTATTAAAATGTTGGCCTTCATTTTTCGCCTATCTTTCTATCTCAGATGCTCCGGCAAGGTGATTGGCCCTGTCGAAACTGCTTCATTGTATATATTGTGAGTTTGGCCACCGAAGCTTGTGCAGGATCGAAAGTCCACTCCTTAAATGCCATCCTGTGAGGAAAATATGTTAAGATTACTTATATACTGGTCGTCACCTAATATTTGTTTGTTATCATATGCACTCTGTTTGGCGGCAGTTCTACTACCTTGGTCCCTGCCGCAATCACTACTTTTTATCTGTTCTCCCCGAGATCCAATGAACTCATGCAGGCCTGGATAATGAATGCTCAAACGGCTATCTTATCATGGCGATCCACACAACTCTGTGTTTCTGTGGCCAGATAATGTCACTTGTTAGGTACTAAAGCTCTCTGTATTGTTTTGAGTGAAATCTGATAACATCATGATTATGACGCTTTTCCTTTTAGAAGTATATCTGTTGCACCCAAAGTTTCATGAATTGGCTAGCTCACGCCCCCCCTAGTTCTAGTAGTAACACCACTAGACCAACTCAAATACCCATCGTGGACCAGTTTATACCCTCTAACTTAGTTTTTGAAGGTGAACAAATATCTCTTCAGTGTGTCGCTCTCCATGGGCGACTGCCGGATGCGTGCTATAAACTTTCTTCCTTCACTATGTTATCCCATATAGGATAAAAGGTGGGTGAGGGTGAAGTTCTCTTGTTTGCAAGTAATCTACGCTAGGGGTAATTGGGTAGTACCCTAATTACGCCCTAGCTATAGATTATTAGTCAAATAATATTCAGACTAATAAAAAGGCCAAAAAAGCAGGAGGAGAAGATAGGGTTTAGGGTTTAAGGACAAGGCTTTCTCCGTTTCGTTCTAGTGATTAGGCCTCAATTAGCCGAATTAGATTAATGTGGTCCCTCGAACTAGTGATTAAAGAGGCAGAGACGATTAATGTTATTAGCGCTACGCCACCACATGTGGGTCTTGCCTCCGGTGAAAGCGGGAAGGAAAAGGGAGGGGAAAAAAGAAGAGCTTCTGGGACTATCCTTGATGACCTTGTATATGAGAGTGTCGACGACATCGTAATCGTAGCAGGAGACCCCTAAAAGGCCATATTGTGATAGCATAATTGCGGAATACCCATCGGTTTCCTAGAGCAATGTTTGTGCAAGGACTGCTTCGGTACGGAAGGTTTAGGAACGATGTTGACCGGCCGATCGATCCTCCGCTGCTCGCGCGCTGCGGCACACGCACTTGGTGGTCGTAAACTCGTTTCTTCAAGAAACGAGGACGCCCTTCTCATCACGGTTCATCAGTGGGGACTTCGACCACGCCTAATCCGACTACATGTTGGTGCGCAAAGGAGTCCTTCGGCTTGTTAAAGCTGCAAGGTATTTCAGGCGTGAGGTTTGCTATCTCCACACAGCTCCTGTTGGCGCGTTAGATATCCATATAAGAGGAACGACCAGTCGGGGCTCGAAGTGACTCCGAGGGACGTGGTTTTTCTTCAAACCCTAGGATATGAATCTTGATGGGTCCCATCTTACACTAAAATCACAGTTTAAGGTTGTGACCCCCTCAGCGCAAAAACCTCACGGCGGAAGTATTTCAGAGCTAGAGTAATAGTGGGAGTTACCTCCGAGGAACGAAGATAGATTAGTCGGCCCACGGCAGAGCGGACAAACCAATGATCAGAGACGGCTCGGCCACTCGGCAACACTCACTCCACCCTTGGCCGTGGTTCGCGCAGGGGACATTTGACCGCGAACCGCGTATAGAGCAGGAGTCATGCCGTTGGATAGTGACGACGGCGCTCAACGACAAAGTAAGCGAAAACAAATTCGGTTCAGAGATGTAGCTTATATCGTTGCTGGTGAGGAAGACGACTGCACAAACAGAAAGCGCACCAAGTCGAGACGAGAGGTACTAATGATCTCGCATCAAAGAGAAGCCAGAAAGGCGGTCTGCCAGAGCGAATAGAAAAAGGCGTATGTATCGCGTCCTGTAAAGAGATTGGACTCCAAAACGATGGAGAAAACGACTATCTACAGGATAGCTAAGCCAGAGACACGATAAGGGAAAAAGGGACGCCATTTAGGAATTGGCCTCCGAGATTTTTCAGAAAAGACGAGACTGCGAAGAAGCATTGTATATGTAGACCGATATCATCGAGGAGAGATGGATCGCGAGTCTACTTTCTCCGTTCTCTTATCCCCCACGGACCAAGGATCCCCCTTTTCTCAGTGGTATCACTCCCTAAGACGTGACTACGAACCGAAGTAGTGCGAATAGTATAGGCCTATGTAGCACCGACGGAAACGGCAAAGGGATACGGCGGAAGTTACGGGCCAACGGGAAACGGCAAAAAAAATAACAAATTCATAGATCAAAAATCAAAAATTCAAGATACGGGAACGGCATAGATACGGCAATAAAAAAATATTAAAAAATTAAAAATATATTAAAGAAAATCCAAAATAGATATATATTGATGTAAATTGTAAACTCCAAAAATACTACATCTTCCAAAGGTAATTAATATATTGATGTAAATAACGACCTCTTTTTTATACATGTAAAACACCTTCAAATAACTTTTAACAAATAGATAGAATAGATAGCACGATTGTGGGGAAAAAAAGCAATACACAAACGTTAAAATAAGAAAGTGTAACAAATTGAAGTTGCATGCTAGTGGTTTTAAGAAAAAGTTAACTTTCAAGTTTAAATTCTCTATATATATACTCATTGGTAGTCACAAACAATATGTACTATTAAATTGCGGGGCGAAGACGAAGCAAACAGAAGCGCAGTCGAAGAGAGGTATAAGGAAGCAAAAAGAGAAGCCAAAAAGGCGGTAGCCAGAGCGAAAGAAAAAGCGTATGAAGACCTGTATAAGAGATTGGACTCCAAAGAGGGAGAAAATGACATTTACAGGATAGCTAAAGCCAGACATAGAAGAAAAATGGATTTAGGAAGCGTGAGATTTATCAAAGACGAGGATGGAAGAAGCATTATTAAAGAAGACGCAATTCGAAGAAGATTGGAAGAGTATTTCTTCGCCCTCTTCAACAGTCAAAGGGCGAACGGAAGAAGTGGCGAGTATAGGCGCAATCCCACAAAACAATTGCTATTGCTCGAGGATCACACACACAGAAGTTAAAGAGGCGCTACGGAAGATGGGTAGAAACAAGGCGGTGGGACCTCATGAGATCACCATTGAAGCATGGAGGTGCCTTGGAGGCGAGGGGGTGCGGTGGCTGACAATCCTCTTCAACAAGACTTTCTTGAGAGCTAAAATGCCTGAGGAGTGGAGACTCAGCGAGGTTATCCCCATCTACAAGAACAAGGGGGACACTCAAACATGTAGCAACTACATGGGAATTAAACTACTTAGCCACACCATGAAACTCTGGGAGAGAGTTATTGAGAGAAGGTTGCGACGAGAGACAGAAAACCAATTTGGCTTTATGCCGGGACGGTCTACCATGGAGGCTATTCGCATTATTAGCAGTGTTGTAAATATCGCTCGGCGGTCGACCCCCTTTAAGCGATATATCGGTTTTGGCGGCGATATATCGGTTTCTCGGCGGAGACTCTAAATTATAAAGGAATTCTGCAAAATATATATATATTTAATAAGTTTTTTAATATTCTTATTATTTTTAACTATATATCTTATGTATATGTTGTAAAATATACATTATGTGTGGTTTTAATTCAGTTGTGTATACTTTTATTAAATGACGATCAAGAAAATCAAAAAAAAAAAAACCCCAAAAATCGGCCGATTTGGACCGACTTTGACCTATTTTGACCAAAACCGATTTTTTACCGATAAGTGAAAAAACGTATCGGCTGACCACCGATAAGCGATATATCAGTGATATTTACAACACTGATTATTAGAAGCCTTATGGAGAAGTATAGAGAAAGACAAAAAGACTTGGCATTCCTAGACCTTGAGAAGGCATATGACAACGTTCCACGGGGGGAGCTGATGTGGAAGACTCTAAGTGACAAAGGAACCCCAATGAGATACATAAAAGTTATTCAGGATATGTATGAAGGGGCAAGGACTTGTGTGCGGACCCCAACCGGAAACACAAAGTACTTCCCGGTAGATGTGGACCTACACCAAGGCTTAGCTATTAGCCCGTACCTGTTTGCCTTGATTCTCATGAGTGACGACGGGATTCAAGAGACGCATACCTGGTGGTAATATTCGCGGATGATATTGTGCTAATTTCAGAAACCCAGAGGAGGGGCTGAATGGAAGATTGGAGCAGTGGAGGAAGGCTCTAGAAGACAATGGTTTACGAGTCAGCAGAGAGAAGACTGAATACCTACGATGCAACTTCAGTAGGAACGAGAACGACCGGAACGAGGAAGAGGAAATCCGCATTGGCGAACATATCATACCTTGGATCTGTGATACACAAATCCGGGAGGATAGAGTATGATGTTACACACCGTATACAAGTAGGCTGGTTGAAGTGGAGAGGCCTGTGTGACAAGAAAGTCCCTTTAAAGCTGAAAGGGAAATTTTATAGGGTGGCGATTCGACCGGCTATGTTGTACGGGTCAACAAGATGAGAGAAGGACGATTGAGATGGTTCGGGCATGTCAAGAGAAGACCACAATACAGGAGAGTGGAGCCGTTAACCGTCAATGGAGCGAGAAGAAGGGGTAGACCTAAGCTCAGGTGGGAGGATAGACGGGAGGATAGACTGAAGACGGACCTGAAGGAGTTGTTGTTGTCTGAAGACATGACCTCTGATAGGAGTGAGTGGAGAACTAGGATTAGGGTAGACGAGGGTGGATAGGTGTTTGTCTTTGCTTCCCCTGTTTTCTCTTTTTAGCGTACTTGCCTATAGGTTTTCTTGCTCTTTGGCTTTTTGCCCCTTTGCTTAGCTTCTTCCCCAGCTTGTTTGTGCTTTTATGTGCTTTTTTTGTGTTGTATGTGATCTTCCCTGTCTGTAGCTTGTTTGCCTGCTTCTCTTATTCTTTGTCGGTATGTGCCTTTGTCTATGCCTGCTTGTTTGGTCCTTGGTTTCTTTGCTTGTTTGTTGTTGTCTTTTGCGCCTGTTTTTCGTTTTTTTCTCTCGTGTGGTTTGTTTTGATGCTCTGTATCTTGCCGGAGGTCTTTCTGGAAGCAGTCCCTCTACCCTCGGGTAGGGGAGTGACTGTCTACATCTCACCTCCCCCATACCCCGTTTTTGCAGGATTGGGTGTTGTTGTTGTTGTTGTTGTACACATTTCAATGAGATCATAGGTTCCTTACTTCTTTTTTCCTATTGTACCATTTTCTCCCTCTTTATCTCTTTATCTCTACTTGTTATAGCTTCATTTCGTTCATCAGAGGCAAGTTATATATTTAGTTTTTTGTGCATGGATGTCTTTAGATATACAGAGTGATTCCGTTATATAAGTGTTTTCAGCAGCTAGGTTTCTTCTACATTCTAGGCATATTGTAATTTTGACCTGTGTTAAAGATATAGAAGAGAAAAATTGGAGGATTGTAGCACAGAATAGTGGGGAATATTAAGTTAATTCAGGATGTCCCAGTAAAGTCTCGCTTGATGTTTTAGAATGCAAGAGATTACACACAAATACAAAGTTCCATGCCATGGTATGTTTAGCCTTGGTATATGATACGAACCAGATTCGATTAAGAGATAAAAATAAGAATACAAGATAAATAGTTTATATTAATGGGATAAACTGACCCCCCTGATGGTTTATATTAATGAGATAAACCGACCCCCCAATTGATTAACAAATCAATAATTCATATCATTCTATATAATCAGATTACAACCCTAATAATCTGTATATAATAACCCTATTCTTGTAAAACAAGTCACCTCGTAATCTTATCTAAAAATAAACCATATCTATTTGATAATTGTAATACTAATAATAGTAATCTATTAATTAAAAATATTAATAATCTGGATCGTATCAGTATCATCATCTTTAATTTTATGTGGGGTATGCTAACTTAGTTATTAGGTTTGCTGAATCTGAGGACATAGATCCTTCTTTTGCATTTCATGATAAATTTTCTTCAGGATAAACTCAGTATACATTGCACAAACTAGTTTGACCATAAGTAGTTGTATATATACATAGCAAGAGTCCATTTTCTTTTATCAAGTATCAAATGATCACAGTAAGGTCTTATAGCAAGTTAATTGTTAAGTCCGCCTTAAAAATGGAGGCTATTTGTGTCTTTCAAGATATATTGCAAGCCTTCCACCTGAAAGCAGATGCAAATTTTCTTATTGTGTAACTGATATTTGTACAAGAGTTGGGAAGTATTACAAAATACAAACGGTAGCACGTCTTTTTCGACTTTACCTCAA
>BQNB010003015.1:1523-68124 GCA_026074375.1 Tanacetum coccineum
TGGTACAAGTAATCATGTTAAAAGAAAATGTTGGGGGAGATTGTTAGCCGTGTATTTATTAAAGTGATGGTCATTAAATATTCCCGAGCCTTGTATAAGTAAAACCTAGTTTATGGGAATTTTATTTAAGCTAGTTGGGCCTAGTTGTCGGGCTCAAGCCCATTTGTATTAAGAATCGGCCCAAAGTAAAGCCCATAAGGCTAGTCTACTCTAGTAACTATATAAAGCCCTCTCCAAGTGTGGAGAGGGTGTTGCTTCTCATTTTTCTTTTCATGAACAAGTAACCATTTTTCTTTTTTACTTTCTCTCTCTAAAATCTTTTTCTTATTTTTATGTTTAGTGATGAAATGATATCCTAACAAGATAGGGTAAATCAATCCGGCATCAAGAAGTTTGATAATTTCCTTTTTGATAACCTCATGAATTTTTGGATTTACCCTTCTTTGATGTTGAACCGCTGGTTTGAAATCATCCTCCATTAAGATCTTGTGAGTATAAAACGAGGGTCGATACCCTTAATATTAGAGATTCTCCATGCGATGGCCCGTTTGTGTGACTTAAGAACCTTTAAAAGGGCGGCCTTTTCTTCATCTTTTAGTTCTTTAGAAATTATGACGGGTAATTTATCGGTTCCTTCTAAAAATGGGTATTCAAGATGATATGGTAAATCCTTGAGCTCAAGCTCCGGAGGATCATCAATAGAAGATTTAATCATTTTAATTTCCTCAAAATGAAGTTCTTTCGGAGGGAGAGGAGATGATGGATCATCATTTAATAATTTCTCAAGTAGACGAATGTCTCCCTCTGGATTAAAGTCGGCATCATTAATTCCCGTTGGAATTTAATCATTTGTAAGACAAGCTTCGATTTCTTCTAAAATGAAGTCACCTCCCTCGAAAGGAGTGAGAGAGAGGAAAGAAGTAGAAAGGATAGGATCTAAAGATGGAATAGGATTGCCACTTGCAAAACTAATCGAAAATCCGAGTACTTCTTGAGCATACTTCTCACATGAAATGTCGATGACATCGATTCAATTAACTGATTTAGCATTATTGTAGGAGTATCTTGAAGTTTGACCAACTTTAAAGGTTATGGCTTCATCATCAACTCGGAGAGTTAATTCTTCTCCATAAACATCAATCAAAGCACATGTCGTCCTCAACAAGGGTCTCCCGAATTAAGGAAACCCAAGGATCAACAACATAATCAACGACTACGAAGTCGGCCGGAAAATGGAACTTCCCTACTTTTAAAAAGACATCTTCGGCAATACCGGATGAACTAGTAGTTGATCGGTCTACAAGTTCAAGAATCATTAGATTAGGAGTAAGTTTGGGAGTGAGATCTTCTTCCATATGGAAAGAGGCATCAAGTTGATGCTTGCACCAAGATCTCCGGAAAATCACAAGGAATAAGAAACTTGCCGGGGTCTCCAAGTTTTTCGGGTAACTTTTTTAGGATAACCGCCGAACAATTCTCATTCACCGGTGTTTTAGCTAAGTCAAACAATTTTTCTTTGTTATTAAGGAGACTTTTAAACATTGAAGCAAATTTCAGCATATGTAGAAGAGCATCCGCGAAACTAAGCTCAAAATGTAATTCCCGAAAGATTTCAACAAATTTTGAAGCTAGATTATCATCTTTTTCACAGAGCTTCTATTTGTTAGCTCTTGAAGGATAAGGTATAAACGGTTTAGGCTTAGGAGCAACAACGGGCTTATCAATTAGAGCTTGAATTTGGATTACCGGAGGTTGGATGTTTTCGGTACTCAGTTGCATCGTATCCTTTGTCACCCCGGGTTCCCGTTCCACCACCTTGGGAAGAGGAGAGAGAGGAGGTGGAATTGGGGGTTCGTCATAAGAAATACCACTTCGGGTGGTGATTGCTTTCAAGTCACCTCTCAGGTTAGCAACTTGCTAGGAAGTGATCCCGAACACGAAGAAGAAGCGGTATTCATTTGAAAAAAACTGCTCATCATGTTCTTAATATCATTCGTTAACTCATTCTTTAACTCATTCTTGAACGCATTGTTCTTCCTAGTCAACATAGTATCCATCTCTTTCTTCAATTCCGTCCTCATATTGATTATTTAATTTTGCATTATTCTCATATTAACGTCATTTGTCTTCATGTAGCTCGAGAGATCGTTTGAAGGTCCATTTTGAGGCGGTGCTTGATAATTACCTTGATTGAAATTATTACCTCGGTTTTGATTATAACCTTGATTTTGATTGAAATGGGTTTGATTATTTTGCACAGGAGGAAAAGCAGGTGGTCCCATTTGATTGCTAGCATGATAATTCGGGTCTCCTTGAGGACGATATCCTTGATTTGTATTATAGGTTGCTACGGCTGCAGAAGCATTAAAAGTGTTGCCATCGGCGGCAAGACACTCATAGTAGGGATGCGGTCCCCCACAAGTCACACAACTTTTAGAAATTGCTTTAACGGTCTCTGACGGTGAGGTCTTAACATGACGAAGCATAGCATTAACGGCATCAGTAAGAGCGGCCATTTCCGATGGACATGCCGTGGTAGAAGAAGAAGTATTAGCACTCACTTTGGAAACAACCAGTTTGTTTCGTGAGTTGAGAGCTTTTGACTTGTTTTCGATAATTGTCAAAGAATCTCGAGGAGTTTTAGTCAAAAGATTACCACCGGCAGCAACATTCAAAGAATCTTGATGGGTTGGGTTTAAAGCATTGTAAAAAGTATCAAGTTGATGCAATTCTGTAAAACCGTGATATGGGCATGCACGGAGGAGATCCTTGAAACGGTCCCATGCCTCATTAAACGTTTCCTTAAACTTTTGTTGAAAATTTGTGATTTCATTTCGGAGGTTTGTAGTTTTTGAAGGTGGAAAAAATTGGTTAATGAACTTGGAAACAAGATCTTCCCAAGTAAGAATAAAACGAGGGGGTTATTTTTCGAGCCAAATCCGGGCTGCCCCCTCGATAGAAAATGGAAAAAGGATAAGCTTAATCGACGAATTAGGCACATCTTTATACTTAATCATGGATGTAATCTTGTTAAACCAACGAATGTGAACATGAGGATCTTCTTTCTCAAATCTATAAAAAAAATTTGAAGTTACAAGATTTAGAATTCCATGTTTAAGCTCAAAATTCTCTGTGAGGATAGCGGGAAAAACGATAGCATCTTCGTAACCCTCGGTGGGTGCTTGGAGTAATTCCGCCATAGTACGTTGATCGGCCATCGTAACTACGAAAGTCTCTTCAAGAGAAAACGGTTCGACTCTTTGCTTGGAACGTCTATGATTATGACATTTCAGAGTCGTGGAAGATTCGACAATTAAATTCGATGAAGAGCAGGTGCGCATGCACTAAAAATTAAGAGAAATAAAAAGACAAATATTTTTGTAACCGATAATCGAACAAGTGTTACGTAGCTCTTTAGAAAACGCACAAAGAAGCGGAGGAGCGGGTAAGCGCGAAACGTTTTAAAAACCTTCTCCTTTCGGGTCGAAGTTCATAGGATCAACCCTCCTTAAACCTCTCTTAAAGTTTGTAATCTAAAAGTGAGCCGATTTCACAAGTGACACAACAGTTGTTTTTGTTGTTTTTTTTTAATTTTTTGGTTTTTTAAATACTTTAGGAAAAGTATTTTTGGTTTTTTCTAAAAAATCTACGAAAATAAATTGAGAAAAATAAAATATTTTCGTATTTTTTATTTTTATATAAAAGAAAATAACATAACGATAACTTCAGGGAAGGGTCTTCAAAAAATAATCTTCAAACTTCATACGCGATATCGATAAACAACTCCTGGCACGGCGCCAAAATTTTGACGGGCAAAATAGCTATAAATATATATATATATATATATATATATATATATATATATATATATATATATATATATATATATATAACTAAAATACCTAATATCAAATAATATAAGAATAGTATTCCGTTAAGAAATGAAAATCACTTTAGGAAAAGTGATGACCAAATCTTCCCGAGTCGTATCCCGACGTAGCGTGAATTGAGAAACTCGTTTAAGTTTGTGATCGCGTGATTTGAATAGTCAAGATTTGTTTTGGATTCTATTTCTACTAATGAAACGCAAAAACATGTAAAGGCAAGCAAAAAGATTAAAGTACGAAATGGTAACGGGAATTTAAAAACGCGACATATAAACCTTAATTATCAAATTTTAACCTTAAAAATGAAAATTTAATTCCTAACAGTCCTAAATGATAAAAAATAATTTTAGAAAAAAATTTATATTTTTTGATTTTTATTTTATTTTTTATGAATTAAAAACTATTTTAATCTAGAAAAATGATTAAAAATATTAAACTAATTCTAAAAATTCTGGAAAAATTAATGAAAATACTTAAGACAAATCTAATCCTAAGAAAAATAAAATGGGTTCACCAGCTTAATTAAATAAGCTAGAAATAAGCCCAAAAGGGCTGAAAGCTTAAGCTTGCAAAATGATGCTAAATCAAAAATGTTTGGAAAGATTTATGAAAAAGTCCCAAGGGCGAGTTGGCAGCAGGTGTTGGTGTAAAGTGTTGAGGGTTAAGGTAGAGGTCTCGGGTTCGAACATGAGGCTTCCCTATACTCCCAACATTTTTATTTTTGGATTTTTCTTTTTGGAAAAGTTGAAATTAGCTAAACTTATCACTTTTAATAAATGGACTTTTATCTTAAACTTTATAATAAGCTGGTAAAAAGCAATAAAACCAACAGTTTGGCTTAAGAGTTTATTCTAAGCAAAAAGCTGAACTAATTAAGCTAAGGAGATTTAATAGGCAAGTAAAGAACTCAAAGAACACTAAAACAGATCTAAAATAAGACTCAATAAGCAAATAAGAACCAGAACTAAGCAATATCAAAAAGCTAAAAAGGACAAAAAGCAAATAAGCAGTTAAAAGGAAAAGTGCAAGTTAAAGGGCTAAATGAAATGGCAGATTTAAAACTAGATTATAAGCTACTTAAGTTTTGACTAAGTTTCTAAAAGCTAAAAACAGATTAAGATTGGACTACAAGGAATTCAAATAAGCTGGAAAATAGCATTTTAGAACTAATATAAGCTAGATAAAAGGTTAATGAAAATGACAGTTACACTATGTTTTTTGTTTTTAGAGTTTTTATTAAAGACTAAAAATCTACTTGCAGGCCTAGAAAAATGCTAACAAATGAAGTTTAAATTCTGAATTAAGCTTAAACAGATTAAGAAGGTATCCTAATAAGCTTAGTCAAAACTAAAACAACCTTAATCTAGCTTAAAATTAAAATCTAAAACCGGCTTAACTAGAAATTTAGAAAATAGGACAGATTATGTCTAAACCTTAAATGGCAAATGCAGGCCTAAAACTCTTTCATTCTAGTGCATAATGAACCATATCAGAGCTAAATCTAAGCCCCAAAAATAACTTATAAGCAAAATATAAATATAAGCAGTTTGAAAAAGTAACAACACCACAGATTCTAAAATTTAAAAGGTAAGACCTTAAAACTAAAAGTTAAACCATAAAAACTTATTAAAACTTAATAGAAGACCTAATTAGAGCTTAATGAATTTGGCTTAAATGCCAAAACAAGCTCAAACAGTGGTAACCATAGTTACCACTGCTTGTGCCAAACACCCCTTTAAATTTTCCAAATTCATTTTAAAACTGAAACAGATCAAAATAAGCTGGAATATCTAAAAATAGATTACAACCTATGCCTATTAAGGACTTATAAGTAAAATTTAACACAAAATAAACACTAAAATAAGCTGAGAATCAATTAAGCAGTTTAATCACCCTTTTAAACTAAATCATTATGGAAGCTTAAAACATATTGACAAAAGCTTAATACTAAATGGAAATAGCAATTATAAGATAAAATAAGAACAAATAAACAAGCAATAAGAACAATTAAGCAGGAAATAAACAAAACAATATATAAGCAATAAAATGAAAATGAAGAGTGCCTTGATCCCAGCTCAAACAAAGATCTAATAATGCTCAAAGGAGCTTATCTACAAGCTCCAGCTTGTTAAAAACAAGCTGGTATTGTCTATAAGCCCTTCCATGATTGGCTTATCATCCAAAACAAGCTGAGGTAATTTTGAGGGAGTATTTGGTGATTTACTGATTTAGTTAAGCCTTTGAAAGATTAATTAAATAAAAGCTAGCTTATAGTTAACTAAGAGCTTATCGAGGCTTATTAAGTCATATCACAAAACATTATAACCTAAATTTGCATAAAAAAGTAAAACATAATTCAAGATTTAAAAGTGAAACTATAATTTTATTAATATTGAAAGGTTTACAATGCTTGAAAAGAGAATACAATGATGACAATAATCTAAAAACTACAATAAGCTGCTAAAAACTATAATAAGCTAAAAACTAGAGATCTTAAGTTGTGTGAGGAGGTATCCTTATATAGCCTTTAGAGGAAGGATCCAGAGCCCGAGGAGCGTCCCAATCTTCTAATCCAAGCCCTTGATTCTTGACCAATACCCACGTAATCATTTGGAGCCCTTGCATCTAGTACATGTTAGTCTAACCAATCAAATTGTTTAGGATCGCCAGTGTGGACTCCTATGTGTCAGACGTGTCAAATATGCTTCTAGAAGCATGCGAGCGTGCTTGATTTACCCTGGGTTATGGTGAGGTGAAAACGGGAAGGAAAATTAGGGAAGATGTACAGTAACCCATGTTTTGACCCTGGTGTTATAAGTTTCTTTGGGCTTTGACCGGGTATGGGCTAGAAAATGCTAAAAGGATTTATAAATTTAGACTTTTGGTTTTGTAAATGGATTAAAGTGTTAAGGCTTATATTTAGTATAGATACAAAGTTAATGGGCTGACCCGGCCCATTAAAATGGGTACGGGTTGGCCCATTAAGGATTTATATGCCTTTGGCTTCGGTTTTCCGCGCTCTTTCTAATCCCGTGCTCGGTTTTGTCTGTTTTGCATTATTTTTGTCCTTTTGTGCAATATTCGTCACCTACAAGACACAATTCACAATACAAACATAAACAATGCATTTTTGTGTATTTATTGGTTACTATTGGTCTTTTTAGCTCGTTTTATTAGGTAAAAGGTATGTGTATTTAAGCACATACCACCGCACTTCAGGACAAAGTTAATGAAGGACAGTTAATACTCTAAGTACGACGCACTTCTACATCATGTGCACCGCACTTCATCTCAGCATTAAAGTTCTACGCATTAAAGAAGCAAAGTACGCTGCACTTCTCAAGGAAGTGCGCCGTACTTTTGCCCTCACTCAGCCTATAAATTAAGAGAAAAATCTCTCAAATTTCACACATTTCAACACAATTCTCATACACTTCTACAACAAATACCTCTCAATAATCTTCATCGATCCCTAGAGTTTAGCATGAATTCCGACGAAGAACAAAGATCATCATCGTAGCACTTAGTTAAATAAGGTTTTTATACGGATTATTACTTGTAAAAGTGGTGTTCAATCCATTTCTCAATCCAAATTTCGTATGTTTTTTGTTTCTCTATTCAACCTTTTTATTATGAACACCATAGCCATGAGAAGTTAAACCTCTTATGACTACTCGGTGATGTTAATATAATAATTAAGCATTTGGTGTCATCTCGATCTTATCAATCTTAAGCTTATTTTACAATCCTATCATATCTATTCTTGTTAAACTTGTTCATCAACTTTGATTATATATGTATAATGGTATAAGTCGAAAGACCCGTTGTGCACTATATGATTTTAAAGATTTGTCTATGATCTTTATCGTTCGATCGAAGAAATTCACTTATGTTATTTAATAAACAAAATAGATTAGATATAATAGTAACTTGATTGTTTGAGTGACACATTTGATTAAGTCAAACCGAGATAAGTCTTAAGTTGAAACCAGTTAATTTGTAAAAACATTTTCTGACGAGAAATCCTTTTTATAAGTTAAAGTCCTAAAGTCGAAGATCGAGATTACTACCATTGATTATGAATTATATGAAACTATCCGAGTAGTCATATTTCTTTATTATTGAATCTATCTTAAAAGTTATTAATACTTATTTTAAAATTTCTGATTATTCAAACACTAATCAAATCCCTGTGGACGACTTGGTCTTACCTAAAATGTTATACTACATACGGGGGGTTATACTTTTACCCGTGTGTTTCTATTTCATAAACCGGTAGTTTCAGTCTTATAAATTTAAAACTTTTTGAAACACATCAAAAGTTTATGGCACCGCTGTCGGGGATTTTAAAGCTGATTCGTAATCAATTTTTGAAATGATTTTTAACCACTTCCTTTCTCAAAATCGCCGTACAGTTTTCTGGCAAACTGAACCATATAACTCCCTTGGATGCATACAAGTGCTTCAAACTCTAAACTTGTTGAACCACTTCCTGAATCTGATCAAACCCTAAATCGAGGACTTCGTTGATGAAACCGGAGAGTTCCATTCGAACAAAGAAACGGACCACCTGCACAACCAAGAGTTGTTTACGCTCCAATTCTTGACATCAACTATTTCCGTCACTCTCTTGATATCCTTTAAAATTACAATACAATGGATGATGAACCGATGTGGGCTGCCGACCATGTTGTCGCTGCGACTCTTGGTTCCGCAATCCCATTCCTAAAACTACAAACGAATTTGCCATTAAGGGTAACCACTTGACCCTTGTCAAAGGAAACCAATTTTATGGTAGAATTAAAACAGATCCGCATAAACACATTCACGAATTCCTCGGAATATGTGATATGTTTAAATACAGAGACACCGAAAATGAATCCGTCCGCCTAATGATGTTTCCCCCAGCTCTTTTCGATCGACTACACGAAGAAATCCAATCCTTTTCTCAACATGAAAATGAAACCTTAATCGAAGCTTGGCTTTGTATGAAAGAAATGCTCAGAAATTTCCATGGTCACAATCTATCCAAAGGCAATATCATTAAAATCTTTTACCATGGTCTCAACGAAATAGCCCAAGAAGTCTTAAATGCCGCAGCTAGTGGTATTTTCCTCTACAAAACACCAAACTAAGCTTATTAGCTTCTAAAAGATAAAGTCTTACTCAAGCTCGACTGGGCTAAAAACCAAAAAACTAAACCATCTCTAAAGAAAACTGTTGCTTTTGTCGATGAAGATAGCAGTAATTCTAACACTGACAAAATTATGGCCCGAATGGATGCCATGACCATGAAAATGGATGCTCAGTATAAAGAATTCCAATCTCGTTCAAAACAACCAAACCCCAATAATAACGATGATGACACACCAATGTACCGTGAAGAAGAAGCAAAATTCATGCAAACCTTCTATCGTACTCATTTTTACAATGATTACCGTGATAGTAATTCAAATCGCTATAATTGGCGTTCAAGTGGAAGAAACGATTACAATCGAGACAACTATCAATCTAATTCTGATGATAAACCCGACCTTCAAAAACAATTAAGCGATTTCATAAAAGCTCAACACTGGGCCAATTTTTTTGTCAAAGATACTTATATGGATCTCAAAACCTGTAACAACCCGAGTTTTACGACGCTTATGACGATCGCGAATTCGACGTCATAATTATTACTTTATAAATTCGTATGAACGAACGTCGACATTTAAATTTTATTTTGTCATAAATAATAATCTTTGTATTTTATTATGAACGGAAATTTGAAATTTTTACTTTTGACGTTTCGCGAGTCGACGTTTGACCGCGCGTTCGTTAATCGTTTTGAGCATCGTAAAAATTTGTGACGCGTCTCGTTATTATTTTTGTGATCGTAAATTATTATTTTTGTAAACCTTGTCGTCTTTGTTCCTTGACCTTGGCCAAACTTGCGCTTAACATTTACGTTTTATTTAAATGGTGTACAAGTGTTACTTTAATTAAATGTTTACAAGGAAAATGCAAGTAAAATAAAATTTAAAAAAAATGTTGCATGATTGCTTCTAGCTCCTCTAGCCGACGCCTAGGACACCAACACACTCAACCAATTTGATTTCCAAGATGTATAATCATTACTTGAGCTTTCCTATTTCCATATAACTAGTACATGTATTTCTCATAGTCCAAAATTTTGTTTCTCTTCCCCCTTTTCTCTTTGGGTTTGGCCGAATACACCATCACACACACACCAACCATTTTTAACTTTTGATCATTGAAATCTATTTAAAACTTCATTCAAAAATGGTTTAGATCAACCAAGAGCCAAGTGTGAAGTTGTTTTCTTCTCCCTTTTCTTTTCCTTGTACTCGTCGAACCTAACAAACCCACACACCTTTGGTGTTTGTAATTTTTCTAGCAACCAAATATTGTTTAGAAGGTATATTTAAGGTCATCTATGAAAGAATAATAGACATGCATTAAGGTTTATGCATGGTTGAGTTTTGTTAAAATTAGTGGCTTTTGATTTGATTGAGATGATTAAACTAGTAGGAAAAAGTGAAAAAGGAAGAATTAGTGAATTTTGTCATAAAAATATTTGAGAGGGTTTTGGTCTACAGCACAGATAGGTTTGAACCAAGAAGACACATAAAGTTTTGTTTGATTATTTAAATATTATTATCCCCCCAAGGAAAAAACTTAAAGTTATTTTTTTTAGGTTTGATTTGGTTTAGTTAAGTTTGATTTGGTTTTGGTTTTAGTTTTGGTTTTGGTTTGGTTGATGTTGGCTCTAGCAGGATTTCCATCTTCACTGTGATACTTAGGTATCACTCGGATGTTCTGGCAATACCACAAGTATAATGCGTAGGACTCTTATGATAACCCTTGTTTCACATGTGTAAAACAAGTAATTGAGGAATAGCGTGTCCTAATGAGATTGATTAATGATCTCTTGGCTCTAGACTCAATTGTGCATTTTGGTTTTAGTGATCGAAGACAGGAGCGAACTGCCACCTTTTCAATATCAATTAACTAAGAGTGAGAAAGTTAATAGATAACGTGTTTAGTCTCTGTGAGGAATGAAACATAAATCTTTTAAGAGATTCTGAGTGGCTAGGAAGGGTTGTGCATTGCATCACTAGGTCCATAATGTCAGTCTTCAGTGTCAGCAATCATCATTGTGATTCTGACAGCAGATGTATTGACCCAGTTTCTACCTAAGTGTATGGAGGGCTTCTTTCTTTATACCTTTTATCCTTACATTTCTTTTTCATTCTTTAACCCCTTCAGTGCTTACTAAGACTTCATGACTAGAACCTTGTTGGGTTTGTTCCAGTTCTAGCTCCATCTTAGTCGGCACTATTCCCTTATTCTCACATTTACTCCTTTTTTATGTCATACCTAAGGACTTCTACACTAACTAGTGAATTGTCCCTGAGTAAATCCCTCTGGTTCTGGCTGGATCATGGGAACTAATACCTAACCTTACCAACCTTATAACTCTGATAAAATTAAATACATGGTCGGTCTTTTTGGTACAGTTCACATTTCCATAAAACCACTTGAAAAACTTAATCAGGTACTTGTGATATACATATCAAAGCCTTTAGTACCTCGATTGTTTTTGAATTTTTAGAAACGCTCCCCCTTAACATGTACATCGATTAAACGAAAGTGGGTAGCATAAGGAGGATGAAGTATACATATGAGTCTACACAATTACATTTTTTAATCAGTTTTCATATTAAAATCACATTTTCTCCCCTTATTAAAAATTTCAAACCCTTGGATATTTTGGATACCAATGGATTTGAATATGTTGGAAAAACTGGGAAAAAATGTATAGATTATTCACAAGCCGAGTGGGGATCAAAGTAATGCTCCCCCTGAATCTATGAGGGTATGTGTGAGTGACAAGACTAAAAAATTTGAAAGATTTTGAGTTTAACGAGAAAACTCTTGAAAAAAACTTTATATTTGTCACTAAACACTTAACTATACACTACATACTTATAATAATGTACAAGATATATTATAGAAAAAATAAGATGATATTGACCCGAGTACGAGAATGATGAAATCATTCAGTTCTCTGAATGAGTCTCTAGTCAACATCTCTTAGCCATCCACCAACAAAGCTTTCGAGACTCCTAAATATTCTCCTAATCTTGAGCCTCCTCTCGATCACCTCCATAAAATCCTTACTCCTCCTTCTATCATCCTCAGACTAAATTTGTGTTTCCATGCTGTTATTGTATTCGTATAGCTTGAAGTCTTTAACCATGTGATCCAGCTTGTCCAGAATCCTTTGCAATGTGCCATCACTGAACTTGTGCACCTTAGTCTCTCGCATCATCTTCTTCTGCTCATTCCTATCTTTGTAGATTACTGCCCTTGGCTTGCTGACTATGGTGTAGTCTTCTTTGAATAGAAAGTCAGAAGCATCCCAATCTGGTTGAGTGAGATTGAGTTTTGTCTGATAACTTTCAACCCCGAGCTACAGAACTTCTACACGTTTTCTGATGACGATGTTTTTTATCCACGGATTAACTGTGTTGAAGAGATGAACTTTGTCGTCCCTAGATAAATGATTGAGCTGACCTTGAAGATGTAGCAGGTATAAGTCTTTAAAATCATTCGGATGCAGATTTTTGAAGTCAGCTTTCGAGATCTTATATTCCTTGTAGTCAGCTCTACGAAGAACAATCTCTTTTAGGTAGGCATACCCGTATCTTTCAAGAGCCGTGAGACTGACGACACTGAGAACCCACATGTAAGATCTGACTTTACTGCGATCAGAGGGGGCACTGTGTCTTGTGATGTAGAATTCTTTGCGCTTAAACCACCAATGAGAGATACCATATACTGCACTGATGTCATACTCATGTTCACTTTCAATCTAGAAGGACGAAACAAGTTCCTTAAGTCCAAAGTCTAGATATTGAGCCGCTTTCATCTTGGATATAGATAATGCTGACTTTCTGCCTTTGTCACCTGACACTAGATACTCCAGATCCTTATTAAATAAGAATTGTGGCTGAATAGTTGCATGACCTAGTGGTCATCCCAGGGGTAACAACTTGCTTATATCAGGTACCAACCGGTGGCCTTTAGGACTAACCAAATCAACTTGATCTGTAAGCACTCGGTGACATTCTTCCATCTAGAATTGCAGGGAAAGTCATAAAACGCTTTGGCTACCTTGAATGTTGGACCTTCTAAATCAGACTTGCTAAGTTTCTTCTCCCTAATCCTTTTGCAAAACCAAGTAATGAATGATCCTATATCACCAGTCTTCTAAAGTAGCTTGTTTTCTTCTGGATCTTTGTAGGAATTGGCGAGTGCATTTGCCCAGTTGTTCTCTGGTTCAGGCAAGTCATTTGAAGGAATGGACCAGTCAGGTTCTGGAGTTTGAGGTCTGTCTTCCTCTAGAATAGGCTTTAACCATTCTGATGGGCAGAATCATTGTCCTCTAAGTCAGATAAACTGACAGTATCTGGCATTTTTATGTCTTCAACTGGTTGCTCAAAATGATGACCGGATTGTTGCTTGGATGAGCTTGCATGAGTGTCTCTAGTATCAGACTTCTTCCAAGCAGATGACTGTGAGGTTGGGGGCTGTGAGGAACCAGAAGCGCCAGAGTCATGTCGCTTCTTTTTGCTGAGATCTGAATCTGGTGGAAGAGGAGGAGGGTCTTGATCGTCACGGCGTCGCTTGTGTGACTTGTCTTTTTCAGCAAAGAATTCGTCCCTCTGTGCCTATGCCATAGATCCCTCTAGTGCTTCATAGAGGGAGATATGTTCAGGAAGTGATTTGTATGTACAACTCTCGAACATCTATTGGTGAAGCATTTCTTTCATATCTTCTTCGAGCAAGTCTCTGAAGCAATCTCTAAGGGGAGCTTGTAGAACTATTTGAACAGCCTCTTTTACATTTTCACGGACCACTTCATCAATCTTATGAGGCAGATCCCTAAGCTCTAAAGTGTAAACCCTAGATCCAAGATTCTGAGTTGTGTTATCGAGATTCTTGTTTTTCTGCTCTAAATCAAATAATTTATTTTCAAGAGTTATGACACATTCATCTAACTCTGATTCAGTTGTACTTTGTTGTTGTGGAGGAGGTGGAAGGGTTGTTGTTGTAGTCGTTGTTGTTGCTGTAAAGATTGGTGCTTGAGTGGTAAATGATGTAGGTTTAGGAGGTAAGAGATCAATTACTAGTGTGGAGAGTGGGGGAATAGTGGAAGACGCTTGATAGATTGGAACAGTGACCATGGAGACCACTTCTACTTCCACATTAAGTTTTCCTGGTTCATCATCAGCAGATTTGTCATTAATGAACTGATCCCCAATAGCATATGCATCTTCCAGATTCTTCATTGAAGATAGATTCCTGGTTATACTTAGTGGATCCTCTAGGATGACATGTTCATTAGCCAGAAATTTCAAACTTTCTTGAACCTTAGGGTACAAATCAGCCATAAATTTGTCGTGCGTGGGCTCAAGGTCTGGTCTAGCAAGAGCCACACGGCTTATTCCAGGGTCTGGTCCAGCCTGATCTTCATCCATGAGTGCCTGCTCTGGTGGAGGTTGAGACTCGTGAGTTTCACCAGGGTCTGATCCATCCTGGTCTTGATCAAGTTCCACAGTCTTTTCCTCAACATTCTCCTGTTTATCCACATCTTCTCCTAGTTCTTCAGTCTCTGCAATATCTCCGTATCACCTCCACTGTTTGTCTTATCTGATCTAGCACATGTTTCAGCATCTGTAGAAGACAGAGAGTCACAAACAATATTGGTAGATGTGTCATCCAGTGGTTGTGCAGAGGGTCCAGTTGATGCCTATTCAGTAGTTAGAGCCCGCCTTTGGAGTATAAATTGGTTCGTGGTGCTTTTCCTCTTTGGTGTGTGAAGGGCTAGCAGAGATTGGGCATCTTGTTCTTCAGTGGTAATAGCTTTACCCTTGCCTTCTACTACAGGGAGTGGTCGGGAGGCCTTTGCAACAGGTTCTCAAATCGCCACACCGCCAACATGTGCTTGACATTGTGCCTGAAATGATTCCAGACTCATTTGAATAGCACGTTCCATGTCAAATTCTTCACCTTCACCTTGATGTTCAGGTTCAGGTTCAGAGTAAGCTGGTTCTTTATCGGGTTCATCAACCAGCTGAAAAGAACTCTTCACGGTACGAACTTTTGCAACTTTACCCTTGCCGGCTTTTTGTAGTGGTGTAGCCTTGGTTGACTTTTCTTTGGCAGGCTTCGGCTTGGGTGGCTTAGCAGTAGAGGCCTTAGAAGATTTTTCCTTGGTTACCTTCGGCTTCGGTGCAGGTGCTGGTTTGCTTGACTTCTCGATAGCTGGTTTTGGCTTGGATTGCTTGGTAATTGTAGATTTCTTCTTTCCTTCCTTTTCGGCTGCAACTTTCTGATCATGCTTTGCGACCATTTCCAGATAAGCATTGTATTATTGTGCATTCCTGATATTGTTCGAGATCAGCTCGTTGGGAATTGGCATTCCAAAGACTTCATCTTCTTCGCCTTTGGGAACGAATTTGAGATTTCCAAGTCTGAGATCTTCTTCAGCAAGATGAAACGAAGATGTTGATCTTTGGTGAATATTATTGGTTCTTCCCAAATGACAGATAATGAGCTTCGTGAACCGACAATAAGGAATAACGTGAGCCTTGTCTTTCTTGCCCTTCTTAGTGGGACTGCCTAAATTGGCCTTATCAGTAAGAAAAGTATGGATAGCTTGTACAAATTCTTCCCATATAAGTTCAGCATAATCAACATTAAAACTTGTAATAATTCCCCAAAGCATCTGAAGAACTGGATATCTGGGCCTATCATGCCCTAAAGTCTTGCCAGTGAGACATTGGTTGATCATAGATAGTATCGCTCTCCAAGGCTGAGACAGGTTATTCACTGCCATTCTTGACACAAAGTGAATAACCCTTGTATATCCAGTTCATTCACAAAGTCCATAATAGCCTCACCTGACGGAGGTGACACAAACTGGTGAGCTTGATCAATGGGCGTTATCTCTAAAGCTTCCCTCATAAGATTAGCATCCAATACGAATCGGGTTTCATCCAGCTCAAAACTGTAAGCTCCAGTCTTGGCCTCATATGTGAGCGTGTTCCAGAATTGTTGAGTGTAGATAGCTGGAACCGAGGCAGAGGTCGTGAATGCCCTGAAGAAGTTTGTATTCTGTAGAATATCCACAGAGATCTGAAAGATTAGATTCTTTTTCTTCTTTTGAAGATCCAAGACATAGTTACTTTTTCCAATGGGCACCCATGCAGCAAATGGAAGTATCTGATCATCAGATCTTGTGGGAGCAGGAGCTGAAGCATTCTCATCTGCCATTTTGTCTACACAAGGATATCAACAAAGACAGCAGACATGACATATATCTTGATGTTAGATGAGAACATTGACATGCTTCGATTGATTATGGTGAGATTAAGTCCACGTTGTTCAAGGATATTCGATGAGCACAAACAGGTTAACAAGTCCTGGATGGGTCTTAACGAGGTAATTGTGCCTTTGGATTGGGCCTTGAGAGGGTATTGGAACTAATGGGCTAAAACTTTGAGATTTTCGCCCAAACCACTACCCACTTGGCGCCAAACCGCTGTGAGGAGAGTTAATTAAACTGCTGTGGAGGTAAATGATCAAACTACTATGTAGCGGAATTATCAAACCGCTATGACCAAACAACTACGAATATTATATTCACATTTAATCAAACCGCTACCAGTTAAGAAAAAATCGAAATAGCGGTTTGGATTATTTTAATAATATAAATAATTTTCATCAAACCGCTACCTCGTAGCGGTTTTCCTGCTCAAATAAAATATTCAATAAGTCAAATCGCTATCATGCAGACCTAAACAACCCGATATCATGCATTTATATCAAACCGCTATCAAGATTATTTTGTCAAACCGCTATCAGGAATACTTTGTCAAACCGCTATCAAGAATATTCATCATACTGCTATCAGCAACATAAAATGCAAACACATTCAAACACCAACTTAAGCACTAAGGGACATGCACTTGTGGCTTCCAATACCTTCCTAAGCATATTCATGACTTCACAAGCACTTCAAAACAACAAACATCGACAATTGACTATCAATAGTCAACATTTACTTGAAAATCGTCATATTTGGTTGTTAAAAGATTGGGGGATCATAAATGGACATCAAACTGATATCATCTAGCCCTAGTAGGCAAATCTCAGCAATAAAAGTACATTACCAAACACCCAATCGAGATTCGATCAAGAACGAGTATAAAATCAATCACAGAACACACAAATGTTTGACCTATCCAAAAACAAACATAGATTATTGATCATTGAACCTAACCGCACCTATCCCACCACACACTTATACATTCCAAACATCATTTAAAATTTTCGAAACTCTAGGACGATTATTTAGAGGTTCTACACATTTAAATGCATTTTGGTTTGATTCCTTTTACCTATGTTACCATCTAAAGGTAATGAACGAAGTTTTATGATTACCTTAGCAAGAAAACTCCAAAAATCAAGAATTAAATGATGTCGTTCTAGGTAGCGGTTTGCGTAGAGAGAGAGATTGATAAGGTATGTTTGACTGGTTTTGTATGGTTTGACCAAAATGTCAGACCGCCACCTATTTAAACTAAAGGTTTGGAGATTTGGCAGCTTTGGTCCCTTAGGTTTCTCACTATCTTAATTTTCAGTTTAAAGGTTTTCTAGGGTAAATGAGTTTGAAGATTGGCAGATTCAGTCCTTGTAGTTTAATCGAGCTAGAAAACAATTAGCATACTGCAGATAAGTCCCTAAGCTCTTTAACTAATGAAAGTTTTGGCCCTTAAAGTTAAACATACTTAACCCCCCTTAAATTATAACCCCGTATTACTACAAAACCTTTTCCATTAATTATATGATGTGATCTAGAAACCCGTTTGATGCAATAAACTTGAAATCACTCTCCCCATCAAACAATGACCTGTTTTCTATTGAAAGAGCTATAGTCATTGTTTGAGTGGAAAAGTTTATTTTGAAAGCCCGAACTGATTAATTTTCAACAATACTTTTTCCACCGTGATTAACACAAATAATTTTGAAGAATCAATTAAGAAAAAATTATTTGGTTATAAAAAGGAAGACTTCTCTTTCGAATAAGAAATAAACGCACTGAAACGTACATTAATCTTGGAAATCACGGATATTAAGTAATCGTGGCTCGAAAAGTGTTAGATTACCGTTTGTTAGAAACACGTCTTTTGGCGACATGCTTTCCCTCCAAATTAGAAAAGCGGGTTTGCAGTCGGAATAACTGCAACCATGAACATGTTTCTTAAAACAGTTTAACTTCGATGAACTTCATTTAATACCCTGTCATTGTTGAATACATTTCCAGGTCCGTAAATGTTATCAATTGACATAATACATGTCTGGAAAAATATTTTTGGTATTTTTGAACTTTCTAATTTTTTATGGTTTTTGTAGGTTTTATATTTTTGTATTTTGTTTTTGTGTTGAATTATATAAAAATATACATAGGATATAGTAAGACCGTCCATTACTCCTCTTCTCCTTCCTGAAGACGATTAAGGGTTTCCAGAGTCATACTCTTCATACCAAGACGCGGGAGTAGAAATTCGAACCGCTCTCTTGGTAATGCCTTGGTGAATATATTCGCAAGCTGATAATCCGTCGTCACAAAGTACAATTCAACCACGCCTTTCTCAACCTGCTCTCGAATGAAATGGTGTCATATGTTAATGTGCTTGGACCGGGAGTGCTGGACATTGTTGCAGCAGAGAGCAATGGCACTGTGATTGTCACAATACAGGGGAATCTTATTGAAGGAAAAATAGTAGTCTGTAAGCTGTGACCTCATCTAAAGTATCTGAGCACAGCATCCAGACATGGAAATGTAATCAGCCTTTGTGGTTGAGATCACAGTGCTCTTCTGTTTCTTTGATGACCAGCTGACTAATTTATCTCCAAGGAACTGAGCACTTCCTTACGTACTTCTTTGTGTGTCTTGACAACCTGCATGGTCCGCATCTGCATAGGCCGTTAGTGCCATAGCGATGTCTTTCAGATACCAAAGTCCCCAGTTAATGGTTCCTCTGAGATACCGAAAGACCCATTTAAGTGCTTCAAGGTGCTTTTTGGTAGGCGATGCCTGATACCTAGCACACATGCATACAACGAATACAAGGTCGGGTCTGCTGGCAGTGAGGTACATGAGTGAGCCGACCATACTACGAAATCAAGTCTGGTCAACTGGAATCCATAAGGGGTCCTCATCCAGTTTAAGTCGATCTACCATGGGTGTATCAATAGGGTCACACGAATCCATCCCAAATTTCTTTAAGATTTCTAAAGATAATTTTGATTGATTAATAAAAATGCCTCCGAAATTTTGAGGAACTTGTAATCCTAGGAAAAAAGACATTTGTCCCATCATTGACATTTGGAATTTAGAACTCATCTCATTAGAAAATATGTCACATGCTTTAGGGTCGGTCGAGGCAAATATGATAGCATCTACATATATTTAAACAAGAATAATATATTTGCCTGTTTTCTGAGTGAATAATGTCGCGTCAACTGCACCCTTGGAAAACTTGTTGTCCAGAAGAAACCATGACAAGGTGTCATACCATGCCCGAGGAGCGTGCTTTTAACCATACAGAGCCTTCTTCAGATGATGAACATGTATCAGATGGTCTGGATCAACGAAACCCTCTGGTTGACTAACATAGACTTCTTCCTTCAATTCGCCATTAAGGAATGTTGTCTTGACATTGTTGGGGTTATTAATTTGATGATTACAAAACTACATATGCTTAAATGAAGACGAATGAAACAACAAGGGATTAATATGACACTTTGGTATTCTACATATGGAAGAATTAAAAGCTGGAAGATTTCCATGAAGATAAGCATTGAAAAGTCAAAGAATATCAAAGATAAAGGAAGGTTTTAATTAGTTTTAATTAGCTTCGTAATACAATTAATTAGCTTCCTTTGTAATCCTTAATACCCCTCTATATAAAAGGTATTAGGCGTGTAGGTTTAAGCATCTAGAATAGTTAGAAAACTAAACTTCTCAATGAGAGTCTAGCAAAAGTGTGTGTATGTGTACACGTTTAGTCATTAGTTAGATAGTATATTAGTTAGTTTAGCCTCAAGGATCATTTGATCTTGGGGATATAGTGAATAAAGAAAACCTTGAAGTAACTCTGATTTCTGTGTTACTATTCCGCTATGCAAGTTTATTAATCATTGTTACTATATCCTGGATGAGTCTTAATAACGATCTAAGGGGTCATAACAGACTTCTCAATTGGTATCAGTGCCTGGTGGCTCTTGATCTAGGATCTACAAGGTTTGTTGATGTGGTATGATTTTCTATTTTGATTTACTGGTCAAATTCTATGAAATTAGGGTTTTTTTCAAATCCTAAATCAATAAGCAGGAAAGAGTTTTGGTGTTTCTGTGACGTGATGTTTTTGTTTTTACTAGCTTTGGTGAGTTAATCTTTAGATTGATGATGAACCTTAGTAGGAATGAATGATGAAGGAAACAAGAGCACAAGAAGATACAAGATTTAGGGTTTTCAAGATCCTAATGGTTGTGTTTTTGGTCGTCATGGAAAAAGTAGTAGCAGCAGATGTGATGGAACTCAAGCATGTTGTGCAGCTTAAGGTTTTCAAAACCCTAATCAAGATTGTGTTCATATATTATTTATAAATCTGCTATTAAAAAGGGTTCGAGTATGATAATGCTGGTTTAAGTAAACTGATATGGAGTTAAAATGGTTGGTAGTTTGTATTGCTCGTTCTCACATTAATACTGCTTAATAACAAGTTAGTACTGCTACGTCTCTTTTTGTACTGCCAAGCTTAGCGACAACGTAGTAACAAAATAGCGACAGAATAAGTGTCACAAAATGCCATGGGAGGAAGGAGTAATCAAAATTAGTGACACTTTAGCAACATTTTAACAACATATAATTTGTCACTAAAAGCATGGGAGGAAGGAGATTGCAGTACAGTGACGGATTAGCGATAATTTTGTGACAATTAAAGCATTGCTAAATACCTTTTATGTTTATACTACTCGAATAAGGTATGTACTGCTAGGTTTATTTTATGTTAAATAAGTTTGTGCTACTAGCTTGATGCAATAACGGATGATACACGCTTTGGTTATTGGTTGATATATAAACTTGCTAATCATCTATTGGATCAGTATAAGGATTTGACCAATTGGATTAGACTGATTGTGTACTACATTGAGTGGGCTGATTCTTACTATTACTCAAAATGGGCCACGATTAATGTAATGTTTGAGCTGGGTATAGTAATATGCAATAGGATTGAGGCAGTGTATTTATAAAATCAACATGGGTCGAATATTATTAATATGAAAAGTAGGCCGAGACTTATATTAGATGGGATTGACTGCGTTGTTAGATTATGGGCTGTTTTATGTTTAAATGGGCCCTAGACGTGGACATGGATTGTAGCAGTATGTGGACTGCTAGTTGTAACACAAGATTAGAGATGAGTAATGGTTTGGAACGGACTGGTAATGTTTAATTTTGTTTATACTGCTATCTTTGTCTGATGTTGGACAACAGACGCATTTGGATCTCGGATAGAACTGGTTTTAACAACAGTTTTATTGATTTTATGGCTCGTTTTAGATTTATTGAAGAGGTGATTACGAAGACAATTAAATATTGCTTATTTGATGTTGTAGTTGAGTTTCACGGATGCGTGTTCTTATCATATCTCAAATGGCTTACAACATTTGAAGATAACTTGTTCGTGCTTATATGATGTTGATGAAGACTTGCAAAACTAGGAATGTGTGATTTTTCTTATGATGCTCAATGCTCACATTCGCTATCACTTGAAGAAGTTACGTTATTGTGCTTAGTGTCTCATTTTATAGGATAAATGAGGATTTTGTCAAGAGGTTGCGGTCTACTTATACTTTTCCCTGTAGTATGAGTTCGACGTCACATGGATAGTGCAAGACATAAGACACAAGTTTGGGAGATTTTACTTCTTCATCAAATTCGTTATACTCAGTTTTCTTCATCGGTGATCACTACATAGAGCCTACAGAGTTCGAGATTTAAGAGATGGTAAACATATTGGTTTCAGGGGAAGCTTAATGATTAAATGTTTAACCATCTACATGCACCACTTGAGGGGAAGTGTTTACAGGTTGCATATCTACAGAAGACCCCTATTGGATGATTACAAAAGGGGAAGAAGACTACAAGATATATGATTTGCAGCTTATTTATGTGTGGTGGCAGGTTCAAGAAGATCTTAAGTCAAGGGGAAGCATTAAAGATTGTTTCATTCATGAAGATTGTTTTGTAATATCAAATAGGGGTAGATTGTTGGGTTTATTGATTTGATGATTATAAAACTACATATGCTTAAATGAAGACGAATGAAACAACAGGGGATTAATATGACACTTTGGTATTCTACATATGGAAGAATTAGAAGCTGGAAGATTTCCATGAAGATAAGCATTGAAAAGTCAAAGAATATCCAAGATAAAGGAAGGTTTTAATTAGTTTTAATTAGCTTCCTAATATAATTAATTAGCTTCCTTTGTAAGCCTTAATATCCCTCTATATAAAGGGTATTAGGCGTGTAGGTTTAAGCATCTAGAATAGTTAGAAAACCAGACTTCTCAATGAGAGTCTAGCAAAAGCGTGTGTGTGTACACGTTTAGTAGTTAGTTAGATAGTATATTAGTTAGTTTAGCCTCAAGGATTATTTGATCTTGAGGATATAGTGAATAAAGAAAACCTTGAAGTAACTCTGATTTCTGGGTTATTATTCCGCTGTGCAAGTTTATTAATCATTGTTACTATATCCTAGATGAGTCTTAATAACGATCTAAGGGGTCATAACAGACTCAACACAACAAACCTCAAACCCAACCCACAAAACCACCACCACCACATACCCACCAAACACAAACACCACACCACAACAACCAAAAACACCACCACACCAAAAAAACCACAAACACACACCAAACCAACACCCACAACAACCAAGCCCAAACCTCACAACACCCCAATCACAAACCAAACCCAGACAAACCAACCAAACCACAAACTCACAGCGAACACAAAAGAAACAATCACCACAACGACAACCCAAATACACAAAGACAAAACCACGTAAACCCAAAACCACACCCCCACAAACCACAACCACACCGAACCACACACACAACACCCAACCCCCAAACACAAACGACCCCCCCCAAACCACAAACCACAAACTCACAAAAAACCCACTCCAAACGACAAACAACAACCAACCCCACCAAAACACAACCCCAACACAAACCAACCTAAACAACCCCACACACCACTACCACGCCCCCACGACCGGCACACAACAACACCACAGTACAAAACGCGCACAACACCCCCCAACCAAACCCAACCACACGGCATACCCCACACAAAACACCCCAACAACAAACGACCACCACCCACAAACACACACACAACCAAGAGGACCTAAATACAAAACACCACCACCCAAACAGAAACACACAACCAAAACACCATTACCAACACACCCACACCACACCACCACCAACACAACCCACACCACCACAACCACCACCAACAACGCACAGCAAAAACGGCACCAAACATACAATCAACACACACCCACACTACACCACCAACATACAACAACAACAACCACACAACTCACAACCACCCACCCCACACAACACACCCCACAAACCCCCCAACAAAACCACAACAACAACAACACACAACCAAACCACGCATGACCCACACAACTCCCACCACACCAAACCCACACACACAAACAACAGACAAAACCAACACAAAAAAAAAAAGCAACCCCACCACACCAAACCACGCAAACACTACCCCCACCAACCACCCAACAAAACACAAACACCCCAAACACACGCAACACCCAACCCTGAACAACCCAACAAAAACCAGACTACCACCCACCAGCACACAACCAAGCCAACACCCCAAACCCAACACCCCCCCACAAACACACCAAAACAACACCCCATACCACCCCCCCCAGCCCCCACCACCACACACCCAACCCCACACAACCCACAACACCCACAACACGACCACAAACTCCCAACCCACCAAACCAAAAAACACACCCCCCCCCCCCCCCCCACAACACAAACACACAACACCAAACACACACAACAACACCCACACCAACAACACACACCCCCCGAACGAAACTAAAACCCACACCCCCCAAACCCAAACCCAAATCAACAACCCACACACCCAAAACACCCCCCCCCACACCAACACCAACCACCCTAAAAACACCAACACAAAAAAAACCAAGCAACACACAAACACCCACCCGACAAACACGCACCAACACCCAACACCCAACAACCCCCAACCCCCGAAACAACAACCCCACCACCCCAAAACAACCACTAAACAACACAACACCACAACGAACCACCAAACCCACCACCCCAACACAACCACACAACAAAAAACAACCCAACAAACGCCCAACCCCACAACACACCGAAAACCCACCACCCACCCACCCACAACAAAACACAAACAAACCCACAACCAACCAAACCCACCCCAACCAACCACACAAACAAGCAAAAAACAACCCAACCCAACCACCACCACCACCCACCAACAACCCCAAACAAACCCCTAACCACCCCACCCCACAAAAAACCAAACCCAGCCTAAAACACCCCCCAAAGACAAACAACACAACCACCAAAAAACCAACAACCACCACCAAAACCTACAACACACCCCCAAACAACCACCAACCAACAACACAACAACAACCAAACAAAAACCACAACACACCCGACCACACCACCCCACAACACAGAGACCACCCTACCCCCAAACCAACAACCACCGCCAACACCAACCAAACCCAAAACCCCAACCAACCAACCAAACAAACCACCCACAAAAACACCACACCACCACACACCGCACAACAACACACACACAATCAACACAAACCAAAACAACAACCGCACCCGAAAAACCCAACCCAACAAACAAACACCAACAAACAACATCCACCCTACACACGGTAATACCCATCCACCACACAACCCCACACACCAATAACAACAACACACCAAACCCCACAAAACCAACCTCAACAGCAAAACCCAACCACACAACACCCACACCCCACCCCCACCCACCACCCAAACCACAAACAAAAAAAACGCAACACAAACCACAAAACAACAAACACCCACACAAAACCTAACACAAACAACCACCCCCCCACCAACCCACCAAACCACAACAACCCCGACATACCAAACCCAACAACAATCGAAACGAGACAAAACACCCACACACCAAAAAACCACCGACCCCAAAAACAAACCCCACACCACAAAACCTAAAAACCTACCCAAACAAACCACCCCACCACCACCCAAACACAAACACCCATCCAACAAACCCAACCCAAACCCACACCCTCCACCCCGACGAAACGAAACCAAACACACCCGACAACAATCAACCAACACCACCCAAACAAAACCGAAAGAAGCAACAACCCCACAACATCCTAACACCAACCCACCAAAACACACACCCCTACCCAAACCACAACAAAACCACATCCCCAACAACACACCCCCAACTCACCTACACAAAACACCAATACCCCCCAAAAACAAACACACACCAACACCATCCAAACAACCAACCAACAACAACAAAAACCAACACAGAACCAAAACACAAAAACCCCACAACAGCCCCGCCACACACAGCAACAGAAACAAACACACAACCCCAAACGACACAACACAGCTAACTCACCCCCCACCACCCCAAAAAGACAAACCAACAAAACAAAACCCAACCACCCCAACCCCCAACACAACACCCCAAGCCCAACCCAACCACATAACCAACACCCCAAACAAACAACATAACAACCACCCAAAACCCCCAACACCACCACCAACCACCACACCACAACAACCCAAAACCCACAACCATACACAAACCACTACAACCCACCACAAAAACAACATCAACACCAACCAACCAAACAAAAAAAAAACCACACAAACAACCAACCCAAAAACACCCACGAAACCACCCACCACACAACCAAACGACCACCCAACACAACACACTCAGCCCAACCCAAAACAACAAACCAACCCATCGCCCAACACAACAACACAAAACAAACAGACCCAAAACCAAACCACACAACAAACCCCAAAAAAAAAACCACAAAACTCCAACAACAAACACAACCCCCAACCCCAAACCCACCACCCACACACCCAAACCACCCAAACCCCCACAAACACACCACCCCACACCAACCCCCCAAACAAAACCAAACAAAACCCCACCTACATAAACGAAAACACAAACAACAACCTACAACACAACCCACAAAAAACCCCCACACCACCCAATACACCACACACACCCCAACACAAGCAACACACCCAACCAACCACAAACACACCCGAAAAACCAAACCACACCTCACCCAAAAGCCACACAACCAACAACCACCAACAAACAACTACATCCCCACCAAAAAAAAACCCCACACCTCCCACCAAACCACCACCACCCCACCAAGAAAAACCCAAAACTAAACACCAACACAACTCAGAAACACAACCACCACTAACACACAACCAACACAAACAACCCACCAAACCAACAACACAACAACCCCACCCCCACACAACAAACCCCAAACACCCCCACAACTCCCCCAACCAACCAACCACCCCCCCAAAACACCACCCAACCACAAACCAAACAACCAACCACCCACCACCAAAAACAACACTACCAAAACACCCACAAACAACCAAACCACAACACACCAGCAACAAACACAAACACAAAACACAACCAAAACCACACCAACCACACCACCAACCAGCACAAAACGAACACCAAAACAACCAGCCCCAACAAACACCACAAAACGCCACACACACCACAAACCAACCCACCACACACCCCCCCAAACACACAAAAACAACCCCACCAACACACCACACACCAACACCACCCACAGCACACAACTACACACAAATCAACGCAACAACTCCCCCAACAAAACACACCACCACCACGCACACCACCCCCCAACCCAAGACCCCCACCCCAAACACCACAAAACCAACACCCCAAAACGCAACACAAACAAAACCCACAAAACACAAACCACAACCCCACAAATAAACACAACCCCAAAACCCCACCAACCCCCGCGACCGAAAAAACACCCAACAAACCCCCACACACAAAACAAAACACACACACAAAAAACCACAACCCACACAAAACACACACACCACAAACCAACCAACTCAACACCGACCACCAAACACCAACCACCACCCTAACCACCCAAACACAACACCACACAAACACCCCCCCACACAACACAACAACACACCCACACACCACACAACACACCCCCAACACCCCACCCCAACCACAAACCAACAACAACAACACAAACCCCAACTAGCACACAACAAACACACCACACACACAAACCCCATCAAACACCACACAACAACACACCGCACAAAAACACAAACCAACACACCCACAACAACCACAACCACCACACCCCCCCACCAAACACCACCAAAACACCAACAAAAAAACCACAAAACCTCCACACCCCCCCACACAAACACAAAACACAACACCAACAAAAACCCCCACACACCACCAACAACAACCCCAACACCAACACACACCAATCCCCAAACCAAAAAACACGCACTGACCAAAAACAACCCCAACACCCAAACAAACACCACAACAACACACACACCAGAACAACCCAACAAAAGCAACCACACATAACACCCAAAACCAACACCAACACAACCCGAACAAACCACATACCAAACCGCCCCCACCACACCAACACACCGCACCCCCCCCAAAAACAACAACAACCCCCCAATACCCACCCACCAACAACCAAACCAACTACACCAACCAAACCAAACCAATAACACAACAAAAAACTGAACACCAAACCAACCACCAAAACTACCCCACCCCCAACCATGTCCACCACAAACCCCCAAAACAATCACGAAGAACAACCAAACACACCAAATACAAAAACCGAACCCCACCAAACCCAACCACCCCACACCAACAAAACTAACAAACACCCCACCAACACCAACAAACACAAACACACACAACCACCCCAAGCACAAACACACCCCCAAACCAAAACCCAACACACCCCCAACCACACAAACAACACCACACCAACCCAACCACAACCACACCCACACACACCCCAACAAAAACACAAAACCACCACCCAACACCCCAACCAAAACACCCAAACCCCAAACACACACACAACCAAACAAAAACCCCAACACACACTACCCACAACAAACCCACCAACACAAAAAACACACAAACAACCCCCAAACCCCCATAAAACCACAACACAAAAAAACACACCAAAAAAACAACCCAAACCACCAAAACACCACACACTACAAACACAAAACCCAACAAAACACCACCAACCCACAAAACCAACCACCCACCAACCCAAACAACAACCCTAGCAACCCACAACCCACCACACACCCAGCACTCAACCTTTCAAACCTCCAATTATCACAGAATAACCCCCACTCACCACCCCTCCCCCAAACCCCCCCCCAAACCAGCAACAACCCAAAACACCCCCACACGACCCCAACACCCCCCACACCATACCACCTCCCCTACAAATAATCCAACACACGCCACCACCCCTAGACCCCCCAGTACCCCAACCCACCCTGCCCAACATATACCCCACTAAACCTCCCGCCCTCTACACCCAACCCCAAAAAAACCCCTGCCCCTACATATTTATAACCTAATGATACTAGATTAACAATCAGATCACAGTATAGCAAATCCCAGCAAACACTTAAAACTAGGTTTGAATCACTATAACCAGATGAATGATAGGACGCATACAAAAGCACTAAACAATTTAATGAATAGATAAACATAAACAAGCGTTCAATTATAAATTAAGCAATCGGAGAAATAAAAAAACCAAACATTTAATCTTCATAATAGATGGCTAAAACCTCAAAGGGTAATAATCCCTTCAAACATCATAACTTAATACCAGATTAATTTTTAATGCACGTAAACTACCGAGTTAACGAATGATAACCAAAAACTGAACGATTACAAAATTATAAGATATAACACGTAGTCTCTATGGATGGGAATGTGTTTGCCAAGACCTCATCTGCTCTTTTTCTCCTTTAAAAAATCGACTTATGTATTTAGGTACCAATAATAATGATTTAGCACACTTGAAACACGTTTTTAGTTTTGTATTATATAAGGTCTGAAAGTTCGTTCCAATACACCGTATCCTAAGGGAATTGGATTACAGCCGTATTGGAGTAACTTAGAGTAGGGACCACCAAAATGATATCTTTAATAATTATTCACATACTATATCTTGAATACGGCGTATTGAGCTTATCTGGACACGACATATTGGACTTCTTTCCTTTGTGGTCTTTGGTGAGTGCAGGCACGGAGACGCCGTATCTTTCTTGATGGATACGGCGTATTGGTAGTCAGAATCATAAATCTTCAAAATATCTTCGTTTAAGCTCCAAAATGCGCGCCTTTTGCTAATATTCACCAACTACTCCATAATTACCGCAATTCTCAAATATAAACGATTAAGTAACAATTCTTTGCAATAATTATGCAAAATGAGTTAAATACATGGGATAAATGATGCTATAAAATAGACGTTATTTGATGTCATCAGAGCCTATGCACCACCTGTATATGACGAGGAGCAGCAGGATGATGAGGAGTAGTGTCGAGATGACACGGTTGGATTTTGTGACCGTATGTAGGTCACAAGTTTTAAAAACAATTATCTAAAACAATATTATTATTATGGTGTGTAATATGCCTTTAATGACATTAAACAATATTTTATATTCTATACTAGTACCTATGATACTTATTATTATGTGTGCTCGGTATTATTTGCATTGCGTATTGTTAATCACTATTACAAGAAAAAAAAGAAAAAAAAGTGGAAATATGTACAAATTCATGTACGAAGGCTCTACACTTAGCTTCGTATGATTTTGTTGCATTCGTCATAAGGGAAGTTACATCCAATTTACTTTTCCAATTTATCTTTCCTATATAATATTTCTCGCATTAGATACAATTCTCATATTATGTATGGAGGGGAGATAAACTAGAAAAGTAAATATATATATAAAACTAGTATAGACTAAAATAAGTTAAAAAATGTAAAAATTATATAAATTAAAAAAAATTGAAAGAAGGAACATTTTATTGATCACCTATAAAGCAAATCTGACTCTGGATTGATAACTCTACTAGCATATTTATACCCATTACTTCAAAAAATATAAGGTTAGCCTTTAAATCTTATGAAAATAATTTTTACCTTTAGCTTTCTTCGATTTAAGGTTTGAATGCAATTGCAAGTGTGTCATTCATCATTACGGCTGTGTATTTGTGGTTTTGTCGCCTTTTCTGGAGCATTGATATCGATTTAAAAATTATATGAGTGTGCCGGTGATTTGTTAATTCTAGAACTTGTGATTGAAATCTTTTCGAGACCACAGTGAGAACACGTTGGTGTGTTATAAACATTTAATTGATTAAGAGGTGATATAAATATAAATATAAGTATACATACACTTTGTCAACAAAGCTTTTTAATTAAATTATTTGACACTTTATCTGTACTAATCGAAGCACGTAAATCCTGGTATCACTATTATAATGAAATGTGAATGTTTCAAACTTCTAAGTTCGTTTAAAGTAGTGTGCATATCTTAAGTATGGGGGAAAGCAAGTATCCCCAACCAAGTGAAAGGAAAGTAATAAGGGAAAAATAAGCTAAAGAAAAAGAAAAAAAGGAGAAAAAGGAAAGAAGAAGAAAGTTGGTATATTTATGGATACGGTGGATTATGATTTTATAATAATTTTTTTTGACAAATATAAAACCAACAATATAGCTAAATAAATTACCTCTTTTGATGTTTATGTCTGGTTCTTATGCCATGTCGGTGCAGTTTAGTTTCTTGTACAAGCCTATGGTAATTTGAACGAATCATGACTAAGCGTTTGAGTGACTTATGTATACCATTTACTTTACTAAATCGAGCGAGTGTGAATTAAGCTTATCTTTAAAATTTCGTGAGTTTCATTATCGCGTTATCTTCGCTTGTGATCATTAACTAGATTATTCTTCCACTAAAAATGAAGTATTTTTGCTTTGATTGCTTGAGGGCAAGCAATAGCTAAGTATGGGGGGATTTGATAATGCTCTAAATATACATACAATATCCCTTCTAAATATGTAAATTGTCTATATAAATATATTAAATAATGTATGTTTAGTTACTTATTTGAGTAAAATTTGTTTCAGGTAAGAATGACAGAAAAGGCCTAAAAATGAAAGAAATATCCGTTAAATACTCTAACGGGTGTTAAAGAAATACCTAGAAGAGAATTAAAAGAAGTATTAAATGCAAAAACGTCAAGTGCGGCACACTTTTAAAGAAATGTGGCGTACTTCCAGTCAGGGATAGAGAAAATTAAATGTTCAAGCCAAGTACGACGCACTTTTTAAGAAGTGTGGCACACTTGGCATTGCAGTTACTCTAGATCATAATGATGTTCTTTGAAGCAATGACCTTTCACTTCCCTTCTTCTCCTCAACTGATGTGATCCTTGGGTTATAAATAGGAGAGGATTTTCATAGTTTTACGTAACTCATTCATCAATTCATTACTCAAATCACCAAAACAAATAAAGAAGGAGAAAAGAAGTATTTTGAGGAATTGTGGTTGAACAAGCCTTTGTTCATCTAATTTCTAGGTTGTAATCCATCCAAAAGAGTAGCAGTGATGTTTATTTTAAAGCTATAACCTATTGTGACAGAATTGTTCATAGTTTCTGGGTTTACTTTGAATATAATAAAGTGTTCTTTGGAAATTCGTGGGAAATCATCAAGTATTTGCTCTTGGAGTTGGTATAATCTTGTTTCTCTTCTAAATTATTATGTTTTTTGTGTTTTATATAAATGTTATGGGTTTGATCTCAATTAATATGGAGTAGTGTAATCATGTTTATTTGGGACTTATGAGAGTCGGGGGATTAAACTTGGTTTTGACTAACAATTTTGGTAAATGTTAAATATAAACTTAATATTTATATGCATGGATCCTTAATAATCATTTAATCACTCACTTAGCTCAGATATAGGTCGAAAGACTCTGACATTGTGTTTAATTTTGAGTCATTTATCTATGACAACTCGATATTGACTTTGTGAGGATTAGTCAATAAAATGATCATCATCCCAAGTATACAAATGTTTAATGCTCACCCTCATGTCTAACGAACTTGGTTGAGCAAGTTTACCTTTATTATTTCCCAAACACGAATCGATCCTAAAGTATTTTCATAATAAAGATTGGCCGAAAGGATTCTTTACTATGTTAAATAGTTAATCTTTTGAATAAATTATCCATTCATTTACTTGATTATACTTAAATTCATGTATTCATTATCACCCCAAGTTTATCCTTGATTGCTCTTGTCTACCAAATAAACATAGCTTTTATAATCTTGAAATACGTTAAACCATTTATCATTGAATTAAGTGACACATTTAAAGATACATTTCTGAAATACCAACTGACTTTTCTGAGATACATCAATCCCGTGGAACGACCTGGTCTTACCCTAAACTTTATACTATTAACGAGGGTTTATACTTTACCCGTGTGTTAGTTGGAAAATCGAATAAAACTAGTCTCTTATAAATTTAAAGCTTTCATAACACATCAAAGTTTTTGGCGCCGCTGTCGGGGATTGATTTGTTTCTTGTTAAGTTATTTACTGTTTTGCAATATTAAATTCACAAATTTGCCGTACAGTTTTCTGGAAAACTGACACAAAAATCGTTTTTCTTACAGAAAGTATGTTGCACTTCTAACGAAGTACGCCAAACTTCCTAAAAATGTTTCACCCATGGTATGTGCTTAATTACACATACCTTTTACCTATTAAAACAAGCCTAAATGACCAAAAACAGACATAAAATGCCAAATATATGCTTGTTTTGCTTTGTATACTGTGTAGGTAACAGATATTCATAAAAGGACAAAAACAAAGCCAAAACCGATAAAACCGAGCATGGGAATGGAAAGAGCATCAAAAGTCAAAGTCAAAGTCAAAGTCAAAGTCAAAGTCAAAGATCTAAGTTGAGGACATAAGCATCCTATTGGACCAACCCGCACCCAAGTTAATGGGCCGGGTCAGCCCATTAATCATCAATTACAAGCCTTAAGCTTTTAAGCCTTCATAAAAAGCCCAAATCCAAAACCATTATAACCGACCCAATCCATAAGCCCAAAACACTTAACCATACCCCTTTTTTTACTGATTACACAGTTAGTACTTAAGGACTAACACCACTAGTCCCTTTTTATTACATCGTTAGTCCCTACACCTTAACCCTGTTACCTTTTATCCTAACCCTGTTAACCCCGTAACAAACAAAACAGAACCCCTAATTCTCGCCTAAACTACTATTCATCCATCCCTCTCACCTTGACCCCTGCACCCCAAAACAAACCCATCACTATCAAAAAGCAACCCCACTTCACAAGGTGCTAATTCCACCTTGGCAATCCTACGGTTTCTCATTCGTTGATGAACAAGGACAACAATTTAATGGCTCAGATTGCAAGCCTTGGAGAACAAGATGAATCAATGGCTTAGATGATGATTTCGAGCTCACTCACATAGGAAACACACCTCTCATCTCACTCACAGAAGAAGCACAAGGACAAGAACCAAGAATTTGATGTTTCTATATAAATAGGACTCTTGTAAGCCCTTAAGGCGGTGAGTTTTTTATCTTTCAGCTTATATTAAGTTTGTTTCGCTTATTGTACTTCTTTTTAAAAGCTTTGTACTCAGATTTTAAGTTTAATAAAATTCATGTTTTTATGTAAAATTTTGTTTTTAAGTTAATGCAATTTATGTTTTAAAAACGTTTGTTAAGCTCACATAAGCTCTTTTTATCTTTAACTTAAGCTGTTTACTTAAGCAATATAAGTTTGTCCATAGCTTATAGTGTTTAAGTTACATTTACTCAAAAGTCACTCAAAAGCTATTTTGGATGACAAGCCAGATTTGAAAGGGCTTGTAGGTTTTTACTAGCTTGTTTTAAATAAGCTAGAGCTTGTAGACAAAGCTCTTAAGAGCTTATTTGCCCTTGTTTAGAGCAAAGGGCAATGTACTATCTCCTTTTCATTTTTAGCTTAAAAAGTGCTTATTGCTTATTTACTGTTTATTTACTAACAACTCAGTTCAGGACCCGGGCTTCAATCAATGACTCCTGCAACATCCAGTTCAGGACTCGTTTCAAACCCTATTCTTCAACAACCTTGTAATCCACCACTAAGAGATGATTGGGATCGTTTGTACCAACCTATGTTCAATGAATACTTTAATCCTCCAACAATTGTTGTCTCTCTAGTTCCAGTCGCTGCTGCACTAAGAGCTGTTGATTTAGCCGATTCACCTATGTCTACGTTAATCAACCAAGATTCTCCATCAACAAGTATCCCATCAACATAAGATCAAGAACATTCTCTAATTATTTCTCAATGTTTTGAAGAATCACCAAAAACACCACATTTTCATGATGATCCACTTCATGAATCTCTTCATGAAGACTCGACTTCTCAAGGATCGTCATCTAATGTGAGACCAATCCACATACCATTCGAATCACTTGGTAGACGGACTAAGGATCATCCTATAGCAAATGTAATTGGAGATCCTTCTCGTTCTGTCTTCACCAGAAAGCAACTACAGACTGATGCCATATGGTGTTATTTTGATGCCTTCCTAACTTCAGTCGAACCAAAGAACTTCAAACAAGCAATGACTGAACCATCATGGATCGATGCAATGCAAGAAGAAATTCTTGAATTTAAAAGGTATCAAGTTTAGGAATTGGTGTCGTGTCCAGATAAAGTCATGTTGATCAAACTAAAATGGATTTATAAGGTCAAGACGGACGAATTTGGAGGGGTACTAAAGAGTAAGGCTAGATTAGTTGCTCAAAGATTTAGGCAAGAAGAAGGAATCGATTTCGAGGAGTCATTTGCACCGGTTGCAAGAATAGAGGCCTTCAGTATCTTCGTAGCAAATGCAGCCAACAAGAATATGACGATTTTCCAAATGGATGTAAAAACGACTTTCTTAAATGGCGAGCTCAAAGAGGAGGTTTGCGTTTATCATCCAGAAGGATTTGTGGATCAGGATAACCCATCTCATGTGTATAAGCTCAAAAAGGCCCTGTACGGTCTCAAACAAGCAGTACGTGGATGGTACGACATGCTGTTAAGGTTCCTCATTTCACAACACTTCTCCAAAGGTGTAGTGGATCCAACACTCTTCATAAGGAAAGTAGAAAACGACTTATTACTGGTACACATTTATGTTGACCATATAATATTTGAATCAACTAATACTGCTACGTGTAATGAATTTGCTAATCTGATGACCACTAAGTTCAAGATATCGATGATGGGCAGATGTCATTCTTTTTAGGATTACAAATTTCTCAAAGTCCCAGAGGCATCATTCTAAACCAATCAAAATATGCTTCAGAAATAATTAAAAAATATGGTTTGCTGACTAGTGATTATGTAGAAACACCTATGGTAGAAAAGAGTAATCTGGATGAATATCTACAGGGGAAACCAGTTGATGCTACACTTTATCGTGGCATGATTGGATCCCTCATGTATTTGACATCTAATAGACCCGACCTTATTTATGCAGTCTGCTTATGTGTCTGGTATCAGGCAAAGCCTATCGAAAAGCACTTAAATGCGATTAAACAAATCTTTCGATACCTAAAAGGAACCATTAACATGGGTCTTTGGTACTCGAAGGATACCGGTATGTCTCTAAAAGCATATGTAGATGCAGATCATGTAGGGTGTCTGGACACTAGGCGCAGTACATCAGGAAGCGCTCAATTCTTAGGTGATAAAATTGTTAGCTGGTCTTCCAAGAAGCAAAAGAGCATTGTGATATCGAGTACAGAGGCTGAATATATTTCCTTATCAAGGTGTTGTGCTTAAATCCTATGGATGCGTCCACAACTAACAGATTATGGTTTTCAATTCAATAAGATTCCTCTTTACTGCGACAACAAAAGTGCGATTGCTCTATGCTATAACAACGTATAACACTCAAGAGCCAAGCACATTGATGTACGATACCATTTTATAAAGGAGCAGGTGGAGAATGGAATAGTGGAACTCTACTTTGCTCGGACGAAATATCAACTGACTGACATCTTTACCAAACCCTTGCCAAGAGAAAGATTCAACTTCTTGATCGAAAAGCTCGGTATGAGAAGCATGTCTCCAGAAACGCTAAAATGTCTGACATAGGAAGAGGACGAGTAAAGGTGGTTACTCGCGATATATCCTGTATCGTATGTACATACGTAAACATAAAAACACAAAAATAATTTTCTTTTATATACATTTTTCAAAAAGAAAATAAAAAAATAAAAAAACATATATAAAAAATATGTATCCCTGGCATGTCTTTTAAAAATCGATAACATTTACGGCCTTAGAAATGTCATTTAATAATGATACGAGGCTATAAATGAAGTTCGAGCAGAAGTTCAAAAGTTTTAAAACATGCCAAAAATGGCTTGCTATTATTTCCGATAGCAACCCGGTCATCATCTTAAAGGCAAGTATTTCAAAAAGAAAACTTGACCTCACAACGGGAATTTATTCTTGGGCATGGTCTACTTTATGACCATGCAAAGGCTTGTGTTTACTTTGCAACACAACCCATGCTTTCTTTATACAAATTAGTGTACGTGTCAGTGCATTTATTTGTTAAAATAAGAGAAATCTTATTTTTATTGGTAAAAAGTTGTCTTCATAATGAATCAGGGTTTTCAGTAATCACAAAAAGATTTTCAAAGACAATTCGACCACTCAAACAATGAGAACAACTCTTTAAATAGAAAACGGGTCAGTATATGAGGGGGAGAAAGTGCCATAAAATAATCTTTTAAAACGGTCTTTCAAAATAAGTCACGAAATACACAAATAAAGTTTTTGATAATGACGGAGCACAATTTAAAGGGAAGTTAATGTATTTTAACTACAAGGGATTTTGATGTCATTTGTTTCAAACTTTAGGGACTTATTTGCAATTTAATATTTAGTTAATTCTCACAAAATAGATTTAAGCTTATCAATTCTTCGAACAAGATCTCAAGTATATGTGTGTACTAGGTTTTGCTGATTTCGAGGTATCAAAACTAGCAAGGGGAAGGAATAGATATACAAGAAAGATAATGAGTATATGTGATAGAATTCATACCCTATTCTCATTTTAGGTCATTTCGGAAAGACAAATGTCATAACCGTAGAGAAAATTAGTGTTTAACTTGTTACTTTCGAGTGCACTATTTTAATTACATAGGGGAAGAGAAATCTTGTGATTTCAAGAATGCATCATTTAATATACTAGGGGGAAGTGTTGTAAGAAGATTTATTTTAAGTGTGAGAATATTGGTTACTGATTCAATAAATGCTTCCTCAAATAGTTAATCACTAAGCTTATTTTAAAAGGGAGTAGAATTAGTTGACAAAAGAGGTACACATAGGTTTGATAGGTATGATGATTCCTTAAGTTAGTTAGTATTCTGCAGAAAGAAATGAGTACATTTGGGACTTAGTTGACTTAGGTATTTTCATTTTGACTACTTAAGAGGGAATTATTGTGACATCCAGGACTTAGTTGACTTTGGTGTTACAATTTATATCATCACTATCGTGTAAGGTGAAATACGGACATACGGGACTTGATTGACTTTGTGTTACGGTTTCGAATTAGTTGTGTGCTTCGGATATTTGGGCTTTATACATCAAGACTGCTTGATGTGACTTGCACATCTGCTTTGAATATACTCAAGAAAGGATTACTGGTTCGGGGGGAAGCTAAGACAACTTCCAAATGGATATTATCGAGACAGACTACAGATTGCTGACATGGACAGAATGACTTTGTCATTTTCGGTTTGAACATTTTCAGGTCCCGTGACATACATAATCTTGTAAATATATAAATGTGTAGTGTAGACTAAAATATAGGCATATATAGTGTTTGAGTACGGATTTTCAAGAATTTCTTAGTACATTTAAAAATTTTCAAATTAACGTACGCAAACACCATATTATTCCTTTATAATTTAAAGGGGAACATTAAAATGTTCCAATAATCGGCTTGTTAATAATTGGACATTTTTTCCCTGAAACCATGAATATTTGAATCCGTTGATGTCTAAAATATCAAGAGATTTAACATTTTTGATAAGGGGAGAAAATGTGATTAATATATGGCTAAAGATGTAAATTTAAAGGACTTAAGTGCAAGCTTCACCCTTCATGTGCTAAACATTTTTCGAATATCGATGCACATGTTGAGGGGGACCATTTTGAATGGTTTAAGGCTGAGAATAATACCGAAAGACCGACCATTTTTGTAATTACTTAGAGTTATAAGGTGGTTAGGATTAGGTATTCGTTCCTACGATCCAGCCAGAACTGGAAGGATCTACCCAGGGACATTCCACTAGTTAGTATAGAAGTCTATAGGTATGATATAAAAAAGGAGTAAAAGTGAGAATAAGGGAAAAGTGCTGACTGAGATGGAGCTAGTACTGGAACAAACCTAACAAGGTACTAGTCATGAAGTCTAAGTAAGCACTGAAGGGGTTGAAGAATTAAAAAGAAAAGTTAAGATAAATGGTGAAGAGAATGAAGCCCTCCTTACACCTAGGCAGAAACCGGGTCAATATATTTGTGGTCAGAATCACAATGATGATTGCTGATATGTGTGAAAACACATATCCGTTTTATATTAAAAATGACCCTAAAAAGACAAAATTGTGCTTAAAATGCTTGTATATTGCTTGTTTTGTCTTTGTGATTGTGTAGGTACGGATATTGCAAAAATCTCAAGAAAACGGTCAAAACCGGACAAACACGGACACGAGACGGAAAAGAGTGTACAAAAGCCGGGGATTTGATAGCAAGAAGGGTCAAAAGTCAACTCCAGTCAACCCTTGGTCAACTCACAAAAGACAAAAACCCAAAACTTACCAAAACAACCCTCATTGTTAAACCAAATTGCAAAAATGGTCCCTAAGCCCTAACGGTGTTAACTCTTTAATATATAAAGAGTTAACACTCGTTATCCTCTTTATAATAACCCAAAAACATACCCGAGCCCAAAACACACTCAGGCCCAATCCTTTTTTATATAAGCCCGAAGTCAAACATATAGCCCGGGTCAAAGAAAGAAATCAAACTCACCCTTTTATAAAAAGTAAAAACGCGGGAAAGGTGGTTGTTACTATTCACCATCTTCCTCATTTAACCCCGAGTCAAAATCAAAGGGGTAATTGAAATTAAGGACGTGGCTATGCAATTCAAGTGCCAAGGTCCAAGCTGGCAGAGTAATACGTCACACAAGCATATGATTGGTTGAAGCCCATAAGGAGTGACACGTGGACTGACAAGAAGCACACCAATCATTGGGATTTTGTGCTAAAACACTCACAAAAGAAGCACAATGAGTCTGACACACGGAATGCCACGTTGGCAATCCGTGTGCTCACTCATTTAATCCAACGACTCAAAACAAGGATCCAATGATGAGAGAAGATTCAAGGGCCAAGATCAAGAGATAGAGGAGCGGGCTAGACTCCTAGAAGCTTCATCTTCAGGCTATAAATAGCCCCTCACATTCACACACACTATCTAGTTTTTAGCTTTTAAAAATTTAGCTTAATTGTATTTTTAGCTTTTAAAACTTTAGCTTAAGTAATGTAACTTTTTTCAGCTTATTGTAACTTCCATTTCCAAAAAGTTGTAACCAGTTTTCTATTAGTGAAATCAAGTTTTCCTTTATATAATCTGTCATAAGCTCTTATTAAGCTCAAATGTTTGATTACTGTTACAAAAGCTCTAATAAGCTCCACACAAGCTCTTTGAGTCTCTAAGTTCAAATTGAGCTCAAGTTAATCATCTAATATACTTAAACCTTTAAAATTACTTTATTACCTTTGCTATTATGGATTTGAGCTCTTGGATGATAAGCTTACAATGGAAGAGCTTATGGGACCTTTACTAGCTTATCATTGATAAGCTAGAGATTATAGACAACTCTTTGAGCATTAATTAGCCTTTGTTTTGCTAAGGCATCTATAAGTTCCTTATTTCCCCTCCCATCTTAATTTTCTAGCTTAATAGTTGCTTATTTTCTGCTTATCTCTTGTTTATTAGTGCTTAACTTTGTCTATTTGATCTTATTAAACATGTTTGATCATCTGTTTTTAAGTTTATTAGTATAGATCTTAGTTTTCTTAATTTTGTCTTGAAAATCATAAAAAACCAAAAATATTATAATAGCTTGTAGTTTATAGATTTGGTCTTATTTGCTTATTAAAATCTGTTCATTAGGTTGTTATTAAGTTCATTAATATCTGGTATCTAGGTTTTATTCATTAAATCTCAATTTCACAAGTTTAAATGGATTTTGTCATGTTTAAAGGAGTGTTTGGCACAGCAGTACTAACTACAAGTTAGTACTGCTTGTGGCCTTTTTGGTCTTTAAAATTTGCTTTTAATCTCTCATATAAGTCTGTTTTAGGTAGTTTTATAAGCTAGGTTAGAAGTTATTTAGGTTTTAATAGGTTAGTCTAGTATATGTTCAAGTCTGTTAGGTTTAGCTTGCATTATAAGCTCAAGTCATTTCTATTATTTACATTAGGTGTTATTAGCTTTAGTTTTGAGATTTATGAGGGTTAAAGTCAGTTCATTAAGTCTGCATATTAAGTGTCAAAGTTTTTGGTCATATGCTTGCAAACTGCACCAGGGTAAACAAAAGGGAAAAATAGCTTTTTCATGTTCAAAAATCAGATGGTAAATCTTGTTGTTAGGATTGGATTTTGAGTTTACAAATAGGTCTAGGGTAATAGTTAATAAGTTTGAATTTGCTTTTTGAAGTTAAGCTAATTTGATTATATGTTTTTAGCTCTAAAAATAGCTTTTTGTCTTTTCAAAATCTAACAAAACTCAGATCCTACTGAGTAATTCAGCTGATTTCAAAAGCCTTTCTCTTAGAGCTATTGTTTTCCAAACTTAGTTTAAAAAGCATTTTTAAGTAGTATTTTGGTCATAGTTTAAGTAGGTATAAGCTAGGTAGTCTTAAGTGTTATCTAGCTTAAAGATAATTAAGCTTAAAGGTCCTTGCAGGGCCTGTTTGGTTTTAAGAGTTTCCTTAAGTGCTTATTAGCGAATAGTAGCTTATAGCTTGTAGGTTTAACTTAATTTTTTCTTAGACTAGCTCATTAGGATAGATTAAATTTGTTTTTAGCTTTTTAAAGTCAGAGTTAGCTTATTTTAGTATTTTTTTTCATTTAAACCAAAAGCACCTAAGTCAGTAGCCAATAATTTTTTCATAGAACTTTTTCTTTGCTTAATTGTATTTCAAAATGGTTGTTCTTGCAAATCTAAGTAGCTTATTAGCTGTACTTTTAGTAGGTATTGAGCTTTATGCCCTAAGGATCTATTTGTGAGCTTAATTTTAAGCTTGAAGTTGCCCTTTCAGGCTGTTTGATTTTCAGTGAGTGTTTAAAAGCTTATTTGAATTTTTAGCTTATGACTTGTTTTCCTTTGCTTATTTTCTATTTAAACTAGCTTATTAAGTTAGGATTAGTATAAAAGTGCTTTTTTTTCTTAGGGTTTAGCTTATTTCAGTTTCTTTGAGTTCTAAAATTTTGAAAAAGCCAAAAAAAAATAGTTTTAGTTGTTTTTCTTTTCAGTTTAGCTCAATAGGTTAGTGTTAGTATATTAATAGCTTATAGTTCATTAGTATAGCCTATAGTTAGCTTTTGAGTTCCTTTAAAATTTGATAAAAGCAAAAAATATAGTTAATGTTTTTTTTCGCTGTCCTATATAAAAATAAAGCATTTTCTAAGCTTATTTCAGTAGATTTTCATAAAAAGCTTCTTTTATAAAAAAACTTTTATATATAGCTTATTTATTAAATTTGCTTATAAGTTTTTTCAAAATAAAAAAAAGGGAAGGTGGAAATCGGAGATTGCTTTTCGTTCTCGGTTTTCTGTTTTAAAAGCTCATCTTCAAATCCGTTTTGTTCTAAGTTTTCTTTAAACTTACGTTTTAGTCAATAGAGCAAATTTAAAAAAAAGAAAAGATTCATTTAGGTTTAATTTGGAAATTTAGGGTTTTTCATTACCATTTAGGGTTCCCGCCGTTGTTGCGTTTTAGTAGTTATGGGAGATTTGATTTCCCGTTATTTGTTTTCGTGCTTAATTGTTATCATTTACTTATTTTAATTGTTTTTAATTCATAGAAATAGATAATCAAATAAATCTTTGTTACCAATCATTGTCCGAGACAACGAACTGTAGGTATCTCAATTTCATGACGGGAAGGAGCGGGGGTGGTATGACGGGACTAGGAGCGGAGGGGGGCGGGTCGGGGCGGACTGGGTCGGGGGGTGGGGCTGTTTGTGGAGTATCCATTACTATAGTTGCTGTTTTGTGCTGTGATGGGACTTCTGGTACGTAGACACACAACTCATACCTTATATCCTGTGGACACATAACTAATGTAAGAAAGGATAAATCCGTTCTTCAACAAATATACATACACATACTATTAGCATTATAATACGTATATTAAGCCGGATCTGATGGGGCTGAATGAGCAGAGGGGGTTTCTGGCTATCTCTTCTCAAGTCCTCATGGTATTTTTAGTATATTTTCTATCATATTATATTTTATATTATTACGTGTATAAGATTGCTTCAATCAGTAATCTTTTGTAACATGATAAACCAATTACCTTGTCAAACGTACTTGTTTTTTCCACATCTCTCATCTCTGATTACCCCTGTATGTGTGTCTCGGAATCTCCACTTCCAATAATTAACTCTTCTTTCCTTGTATTTTAGAAGTATCCTTAAAGCATAATCTTTTTCATTAAATAACAAAGATGAATCACCACTTACATTTTAAAGATTTTTCCCCATTTAAGTGTTTCATCAAAACATTGCATGCAACGCCAAATTATTTAAAACTCAAAACTAAAATTTCAATTAAAAAACAAAAGCAAGGCACCGGCTATAGAATATGTTTTAAACTTACTGGATTCAGAATGCGTCGATAACTACATGCGTGAATCAATTGGCTGAAAGCCAACATATCAATATTTTCTAAAAAGCACTAACACCTTTATATTATATTGAAAAGAAAACTGAAATCTATTAATATAAAACAAATTTAAAATCATGTACCACTGAAATATGAATTTACTAAGAGTGAAAAATATGGAGAAGATAGCAGCGACAAATATGGAGAATATAGAAGATAGGAGAGGAACTGAAATAATTTATCATTATGAAGATAGCAAACGAATGAATTCTTGAGCAGTTTGTCATGATCATTTAAGTCTGTGAAAATGAATCATAAAGACTGAGTCTCCATGAACTCTTCATATTCAAGTGCTGCATTGTCCTATCTTTAATACTGCCTCATTAAATATGTGAAACTGAATCTTATATTATATAAGATATTCGAGTGTTGCATTGTCCCATCTTTAATACTGCCCCATTAAATATGTGAAACTGCCTCAGTTAGTTCGGCTCGTACATACATTGATGATTTACTTTTACCTACGGTTGGTTCTCCTACTAGATGGGTGAAGGTTGTGCTGATAAAAATTAATATTTTCGCTTGGAAAGTTTGTTTGGATAAACTCCCCACGAGATTAAATCTATCTCTCTGTGGGATCGATATCCCTTCTATTGTTTGCCCTAATTGTAGTTTAGCTGGTGAATCTTGCTCACATCTTTTCTTCTCGTGCTCTATGGCTCGGCTTCTTTGGCGTAAAGTTGCTCGTTGGTGGGATTTTGATATTCCTGAATTTTCTTCTTATGAAGAGTGGATTACTTGGTTTAAATCTATTCGGATTCCTAAAGTTGTTAAGGATGTTTTGGAAGGCGTATTCTATGTTATGTGGTGGGTGATTTAGAAATTTCGCAACCAGGTGCTTTTTGGAAATTCTCGGCCGCGTTTGGATCTTCTCTTTGATGAAATTGTTTTATTATCTTTCACTTGGTGTTCTAATAGATGTAAAAATAATATTTATTGGATCTCATGGATGAGATATCCTAGATCCTTGTCTTTGTAATTCTCTAGCTCCTTGCTAGTTTTGTTTTTATATAATCTGTCGTTCAAAAAAAAATATGTGAAACTGAATCTTATATTATATAAGATATTTGAGTGTTGCATTGTCCCATCTTTAATACTGCCCCATTAAATATGTGAAACTGAATCTTATATTATATAAGATATATGAAAACCTACCTTAATTTTAATACTTCCTTCATCCCAAAATTATTGTACTCCAACAAAAAGCACACAATTTAAGAAAAGTGCATTTATTACAGGTTTATCTTTCTTACTTTTTAGCAGAATGACAGCTTTACCCTTACCTAATCAATTAAAGTCTTCATTAAAGTTTGTAATAATAATTTGAAACAAAGGTAATATAGTAAACTTGATTAAATTTCTTTATCAATTTTTAGTAGTGGACAATTAAATTAGATATTTCAAAAAGGAAACATGGACTATTAATTTGGGACGGAAGTAGTAGTTGTATTAACTTCATTGGCATATTGACATATTATAATAAAGCTACACTAAAGAGATATTCTATTTGATGGGTAAAAATATATATAAATAAATGCCAAAACACAGACTTTTGACATTGATAACGCGCATTTTATACATATATGTGTGTCGTGTAACACCCCCAAAATGTGTCGCAGCGGAATGGTAACCGAGGGCATTACTTCATAATACAACAACACAAGATATAAGAGAATGACCTCTAAATGAGTCGTTTAAAAGATAATCTAGTTGATTTAATTAAAATTTAAATAGTTATAACATTTGTCCCAAAGTTGCATAAAGATGAAAGACTGAAAATAATACAACGAGATTGATAGTTTGAATGAAAGTAGAAATCCATGAATGAAATCTTGAAAAGTTTAGACTCCAATGCACATCAAGAACGGCAAGCAACTTTTTCACCTGAGAAATACATGCTTAAAAGTGTCAACATAAAGTTTTAGGATGAGTCCATAGTTTAGTAAGTAGATAATGTTGAGACCGCAGATTTCAAAGTAATTTAATTGCATAGTAACAAATTTAGAAAAAAGTAATACGATATCACTATCTCATGACACTGAAGCATAGACAAAGTCATATGACCAATCAGTTTCAGACAATTAATGTGTCCCAGTGAATGCCAATCAGTTTCAAACAATCAAAGTAAGTGTTCAAGTGAATCCGACGTGATATATGCCTGTTGGCCATGTTTGGCACCAATCCTAGACGGAGATGGCAATCCCAAAAGTTCTATTTATAACACAAGCGCTTATACAAAGTAATTAAAAGTCCAGGAGAGTGGGCATAGTGGTTTATCGCTACTTATGCAAAATCTGCAATCATTGTAAGAATTAAAAAGTATTGTACATGCGTCCTATTGTGAAAACAAGTCATGTATCTAACCCCGAGATTTGTAAAGTAATTGTAAACAAGTTTGTAATAGAGTATGTAAACGAGTATAAAAATGAGTATGTAAACGAGTATGTAAACGGGTATGTAAACGAGTTTGTAAATGCGTATGAAAACGTGTATGTAAACGAGTTTGTAAATGAGCATGTATTCTCCCCCAAAATATTTAAATGAAGTAAAATAGGGGCCATGAAACTCACCTCAAGTGATGGAATTGGTTTCTAGATAAATCAACTAGGAATGTCATCACAAAGGACTGGTATGCAACCTATTTAATTATAGGTCGATTTAGAATAACGTATGAAAATATAAACAATGCACTATGTTTTATCTTGTTATATCACCACCTAATAGTTTTAGACTTAGCTTATAAATCAAAATAATGCTTTCGTTAAGTTTACCACTTTTATTATTTTTACCACGACAATATATATATATATATATATATATATATATATATATATATATAATAAAATATAATATTCCTATTTAATTCAAAAATAATATTTATACAATTATAAAACGTGTTTAAATAAATATAAGTGGATCTAATTATTTCTCTAAGGTTTTCTATGTGTCTAAACGGACCCGAAGTCCGAAAACACTATTTTACTATTCATGTCAAAAAAAATGTGCAGGAAATTTTATATAAAAGTTGTCTAGTTTTAATAAAGATTAACTCACTCATATTACACTTTTAGGCTTCGAAAACTCGTGATCTTTTTTACCAAAACATCATTCCGAGCAACATTCTAGCTTTATATTTAAGCCGGTTGGAACCCGAAACGCTCCAAACACATGAAACAAAATCTAATCAGACCACATTTTTACTCAAAAGTTGTCACAATATTATAGTTGCTGATAAACTTTAAAATTCATATCTTCTTTATTTGACGTCCATTTTTTGAGTTCTTTATATGTACGGAATCGTATTAGGACGTACTAACACATTTTTAAGGTTTTAACTCATCGAAAAATATGTAACTCACTGTTAAAACCTAAATGTTGCAATGGTGTATTAACACAGCATTAAAACTATAATTTTAACCTCATTTTTACAAAACAGTAACCTCTAATCTAACCACTTCAACCTCATTCTCAATCAACACATCCAAACTAACCTAATCCTATCTAACACTTCACCATAATAAGAACAAAACATGAAATAATTTATAAAAGTGTTTAAGCTAGTTTATGAATAATAAATTTGATAATATGCCTAATAGTCATTAAAGTATTGTTGTTCTTGATTTCTTTGAAAACATTTATAAAAGTTTTACTAGTTGGTGATATAATTTAATAATCTCGGTTTTCATGTATATAAATACATTAAGTAAGTATAAAAATATGTAAGAACATAATCAAAGTGTATGAAAATAAAAAAGTAATGTAGAATGCTTACAAAGCTTATGATCAAAAGAAACCTTAGTCTTTGATTTTAACCCAAAAATCTTATCAAAAACCCAAATCTTTATTTATGAAACCTTAACTTAGATCTTGAAAAACCCTTGCTTAAAATAGAAACCCTAACTTAGAAATCACCTTAGAACACCTTAGATAATACCCTTTATCACACTTGTATACTTGTAATATCAAGATAATGGAAACTATCAAAACTTTTATGGCTTATTTTGGTGCTGTGAGCTTATATGGAGAGAAAGGGAGTTTTGTTGAATTTTTATAAGTGCCAGAAGTAAAAAATTTGGTAGATAGGGATCACATAAAAACTTCATTCGAGGAATGAGAATGAGAGAGCTAGTTGTTGATCCTTATATAACATAAATATCTAGGGAAACAATCTTACATAATCCATGAAAGTTAGGGAGGGGGTGTGGTTTGTAATTGATTGGAAGAGAGTGGTCTTGTAAGAGTTTTAGTAGAAGTTGTAACTAACTTTGAAAAAGAGGTTCAAACTAGCACATGGTAAAATTATATCTAATGTAAAAACTAGGGTAATGTTTTGTGTGTTTATATATGTATATACCGGACCATGGTTGGGTTGTGTGTAAGAATTATCTAATTTTTGGGTATTGGGTATAATTGTGGGTTATTTGTTAAGTGTAGAAAGGTGGTATAGTTTACATACATGCATGAAAGTTAAAACGCGAAACGTAAACATTTTACGTAGCGTATAAAAATAAAATACGAAAAGTTATAAATTATCTTCATAATAATTATATAACATTTGCTTGACGTAAACTTCTATTTATTTAATGTCGATTTACGTTAATTGTTGATTTTCGGTTTAGGTGATTTAACTTAACGGTTGAAATTAAATGTAAATGCGTAAAAGTTCAAAGTAAATAGTTTGAGTTTATTGACGTAAAATGACTTAAAATTGTGGGTTGTTACAGTCTCCCCGTTTTAAAAGAATTTCGTCCCGAAATTTAGTTTGAGTCGCCTTTCAGTGTGGTGTTAGTGAGAGTGCGATTACTTTACTTAATCCTCAGCTAAAATTTGTTTAATCACTTCTTTTACTATACTATAGAGTGAATCATTGGACGGTTTTTCAACTCTTTGTTTATACCATAAATATTTTTGTTCTCAACATTCTTCGTCCTAATCGTTTAACTTGAGCATTCCAAGATTTGTGGTGGTAAGTTCAAATTTATCGTTATGATCAAAGTTTATCTCTTATCGACTTTCCTTGTTCCTTTTGATTTAGAGCATCAACTATGATACTTGACCTTTCAGGGCGATAACTAATATATACCTATGATGTAGTTACCAATACTAAGCTCTACGGCATTATGTCGACTTTGAATGGGTGCTTTATTAATTTCCATAATGACGAGTAAGCCTTGCGATTTTCCTACGTGACTAGCGATGCGTCCTTAACTTTTTTGACATAGAGATTTGGCGTAAGATAATGTTGAATCTATGTAGTAAGGTAGTATAAAAAGGGGTCTAACTAGTGTAAAGTTATTTCTAATTCAGATTTCCTAAAGACACTTTTATGAATACACACACAAGCTTTTGCTTTTCGGGAGAAAATGATTTTTGACAAAAAAATTTAAGGTGACTATTCTCAGCATGGCATGGTTCTTTCCCTGAATTAGACATAGGTGATCAGGCTATGTATAATTGAGGACTAACGATGCAATGCTCATTTTCGTCAAATTAACGTTATGCATAAAGAATATCAAAATAGTTTTTATATGTGATAAATTAATTTCACAAGATGGAAAACAAAGGTAGTGTATAGATGACAAAACCAAAAGTAGTTTTCTAAAAACCGTAAATGTTTAATAAGAATGATAGTTAAATAGTTCATAAGTAGATAGTAAAATTTCATAAGTAATGTAAAACAATTTTTTTCCATGGTGATCAATAAATAGTTCCTGTAAGTGAAGCAATATGTTTATGGTAATAAAATAGGGCCTATGCCCCTTCAGAATTTCATTGTTTATCAGTCGATGTGAAGAGTGCATTTTATATGCACAATGAAGAGAGGTTCTATGTTTGCAACTCTAGGGTTTTGAAGATCCAGAGTCCCTAACAAAGTTTACAGGAAAAAAGGCTATATGGTTTTAACATCAAGCTCCTAAGCCTGGTATGAGACCTATCTACCTATTATTGAAAATAGATTTAGAAGAGGACTATAGACAAAATTTGATTATCAAGAAGGACAAAGGGATATCCTGTATTTTAGTGTAAGAGTTATATAGATACATCATCTTTGGTCTACTAAAAAAGTCTTTGATTTACTGAGGTTTGAACAATGATCACAAGAGATTCAGATGAAGTTCCTATGGGGAGACATTGTTTCTTTCTTCTTAGGGTTGTAGGTAAAACAGAAAGATAATGGAATCTTTATTAGTCAAGACAAATATGTGACTGATATTTTGAAGAAATATGATTTTGCCACTGTAAAGACAGCAAGCACTCCCATGGAGACTAACAAAGCATTACTCAAGGATGAAGAAGCTGCAGATGTGGATGTTCATTTATACAGATCAATGGTTGGATCATTGATGTACCTAACAACTTCTAGACCTGACATAATGTTTGCTGTTTGTGCTTGTGCAAGGTTCCAAGTTACATCAAAGACTTCACATCTTCATGTTGTGAAGAGAATCTTTAGATACTTAAAAGGTCATCCTAAATTGGGCCTTTGGTATCCTAGAGATTCATCATTTGACTTGGAGGCTTTTTCTGATAGTGATTATGCCGGTGCTAGCTTAGACAGGAAATCCACAACAGGAGGTTGTCAATTTCTTAGAAGAAGATTGATTTCATGGCAATGTGAAAAGCAGACTATAGTTGCCAACTCTACTACTGAAGCAGAGTATGTTACTGTTGCTAATTGCTGTGGACAGGTGTTATGGATCCAAAATCAATTACTTGATTATGGATCCAAAATCAATTACTTGATTATGGATACAACTTTATGAACACCAAGATTTTCATTGACAATGGAAGCACAATCTGCGTAGTTAAGAATCCAGTGTTTCATTCAAAGACTAAGCACATTAAGATTAGACATCACTTCATCATGGATTCATATAAGAAGAGATTAATTCAAGTGATCAAGATTCACACTGATCATAATTTTGCTGATTTACTCATAAAGGCATTTGATGTTAGCAGATTTCAATATCTGATTGCAAGTATTAGAATGCTTAACCTCTGAAGTATTGATTAAGGGGAGGTTAATTGTGTTACTATGAAGCTGATTATCCACAAAAGATGCTTGTAATAACATGGAAATGCTGAATAACAACAAACAGACGTGGATGAAGGGTCAGGAAATCCTACTGAACCCTAACACACATCCACAACTGCTTTACTATCTAATCTTGAACCAATCATTATTCCATCATTATCTTAACCCAAAAAGACTCAAAAACCTAGGAAAGCTAAAAGGACCACTGAGATATCTCAGTCTAGTAGACCTATTCCCCTTATAACTTATGAGACTGTCATTAAGAAGTGGGAAGACAGAATGGAAAGGGCTGCAACTACTACTTCTAGCTTAGAAGCAGAGCAAGACAGTAGTAACATAAATAGGACCCAATCCATGGCAACACTTAATGAGTCTTTTCCCCAGGGAACTGATTTAGGTAGTGGTCCCAGGTGCCAAGATACCATATTGGGGGTGCAGAAGCTCAAATTAGATTTGAGGCTGCATCTAAACAGTCCAATGATCTACCTCTCTCAAGAGTTAACACACTTGAAAGTGGTGAGGACAACATGAAATTAAAGGAATTGATGGAATTTTATATCAAACTGTCTGTTAGGGCTTTTGATTTATGATATAAAAAAACAGATAGAGTGAATTGGTGAGAAAAAGAAATAAGAGATATAGTGAGCTGAAAAATAGAAAGAGAGTTGTGTGATATAAAAAAAACAGATAGAGTGAATTGATGAGAAAAAGAAATGAGAGATATTGTGAGATCAAAAACAGATAAAGAGCTTGTGAGAGTTAAAATTCATGATGAAAATGCTTTTTGGAATGAAATTAGAGTTACTGCTGGTGTTTCAAAGTTAATGCTGCTAAGCTTCAACTTACTACTGCCAGTACTAGTTTATGCTGCTAGGCATTCATTTACTGCTGTTAGGCTTAAGTTAATGCTACCAAGCATAACTTACTACTGCTGGGTTAGTTAATACTGTTAGGTTTAACTTAATGCTGCCAGTTCAAGTTAATGCTGTCGAGGGTGATTTCATAAATACTTCAATTAAGGGTTTCAATCACTCATTTAATCGATTTTACACCTTGATATACTCTATAATCATAAACCCTAACTCAATTTCATCTTTAATCATCAAAACCCATCATAATGTCGACCCCAAAGTTTGCTGAAACTCACAATTTGGTTGCGTTTTTGGACAAACCCGAAGAAAGTAATGGGTTTGACGACATTATTGATTTTCTGAATGCAAGTTCTATCAAGTATGCGTTAACGGCTAATCCTATAGTATATGAATCATGCATTCAACGGTTCTGGGCAACTGCTAAGGCTAAGATAGTTAATGGGGAGTATCATATACAAGCCCTAGTAGATAAGCATAAAGTGATCATCATTGTGAAGAGTGTGAGAAGTGATCTTATGCTGAAGGGACTGAATGTCTGCCAAATGATGTAATTTTTGAACAGCTCACACTCATGGGGTATGAAAATCTTACACAAAAACTTACATTCTATAAAGCTTATTTTTCATCCCAATGGAAATTTCTTATCCATACCATACTGCAATGCCTTAGTGCTAAGACTACAACTTGGAATGACTTTAGTAGCACTATGGCATCTGCATCTGTCTTGCCACAAACTAAAAATTTAACTTTTCTAAGTACATTTTTGATAATATGATGAAGAACATGGAGGGTGGGGTTAAATTTCTTATGTATCCAAGGTTGTGCAAGTGTTCCTGGACAAACAAGTTGAGGGAATGTCCAAACATAAAGGGATTTATGTTACACCTTCCCATACAAAGAAGATTTTTGCTAATATGAAGAGGGAAGGAAAAAGTTTCTCTGGGAGAATCACCCATCTATTTCAAACTATGATGGTTCAAGCTCAAGAAGACATGGGTGAAGATTCAGCTGCTCATACTGATTCCCATTCCACACCCATTATTACTCAACCGTCATCATCTAAGCCTCAAAAGAAAAAGTCTAGAAGGAAACAGAGGAAGGACAGTGGTCCTACATCTACCCCTTCATGTGATCCACCTCAAAGTGGTGAGGATAGATTACAACTTGCTGAATTGACGACTTTATGTACCAAACTACAAAAGCAGGTTCTTGATTTGGAGGAAGCAAAGACTGCTCAAGCAAAGGAGATTGCCAGTTTAAAGAAGATAGTTAAGCAGTTGGAAAATAGAAGGAAGTCAAGAAATTCAGGGCTCAAGAGGTTAAGGAATGCTGGTTCAGCTAGCAGGATAGAATCCTCTAATGATGTTAGTTTGGGTGCTCAGGAGGATGCATCCAAACAGGGGAGGAAAATAGCTGATCTTGATGCTGATGCAGAAGTGGCTTTGATTGATGAGACTCAAGAAAGATTTGATGAAGAGATGTTGTTTGATGTACAAGATGATTTACAAGGTGAAGAAGTTGTTGCTGAAAAAGAAGTTGCTGAAAAGGAAGTTAGTACTGCTGATCCAGTTACTACTGCTGGTGAAGTAGTTACTACTGCCAGTGCTACAACAACTGTTGATGAGTTAACTCTGGCTCAGACCTTGATAGAGATTAAAGCAGCTAAACCAAAGGCTGTTACAACTGCTGCCACAACAATTACTGCTGCTGTTGCTAGCACAAGACCAAAGGCAAAAGGAATTGTCTTTCATGATCAGGAGGAGCAAGCATCTGCATTTACACTAATAGTTTCTTCATCACAACTTCCACAAGCAAAAGACAAAGGCAAGGGAAAAATGGTTGAGCCTGAAAAGCCATTAAAGAAGAAAGATCAAATTGCACTTGATGAAGAATTGGCACTCAGATTGCATGCTGAAGAACAAGCAGAGTTGGAAAAAGAAAGAGTTGCACAAGAAGAAGCTAGCAGAGCAGCAAATATTGAAGAACTGGATAGCATTCAAGCTATGATTGAGGCTGATGAGCAATTAGCTGCAAGACTCCAAGCTGAAGAACAAGAACAATTCTCCATTGAAGAAAAGTCAAGAATGTTAGTGGAGATGATAGCTGAAAGGAAAAAGTTCTTTGCAGCACAGAGAGCAGCAGAGCAAAGAAGTAAACCACCTACCAAAACTCAGATAAGGAATAGAATGTGTGCATACCTGAAGAATATGGGTGGATACAAGCACAATCAGCTCTGGCTGAGAGACTACAAACAAGGTGAAAGAGAGAGTTGACAGATGACTAGAAAAGGAATAACTTGTTTATGGAACTCATGGAGAAAGAAGATATCATTTTGCTACACTAAGAGAGTCAGAAAGAGAAACAACCATCCTACCAAGGGCACAAAGATACATTAAATGTCTACTATCTTAAGCACATGGAGTGGATCAACTAACAATACAACTAATGGGAAAGAGCTATGATGAAATTCAAAAGTTGTTTGATATGTGAGAAATCACATATCCGTTTTATATGAAAAATGACCCTAAAAAGATGAAAAATGAACATATTATGCTTATATATTGTGTGCTTTATCTTTTGTGATGTGTAGGTACAGATATTGCAAAAATCACAAGAAAAGAGCCAAAACCCAGACAAAAATGAACACGAGACGGAAAGAGTACTCAAGAGCCGGATGTTTGTGACAAAGGTCAACCAAAGTCAACACTGGTTAACCCATAAAAAGACAAAACCTTGAAAATACCAAAAAAAGACCCTTAATGTTAAACCTATTTCACCAGAAGTCCCTAAATGAATAACACTGTTAGTCCTTTAACACTAATAGACTAACGTCGTTAAGTCCAAAATAACCAAAAACCATTTCCCTGGCCCAGCCCTTTACATAAGCCCAAGTCAAACCTTCTTATAATACTCGGTCAAACAAACAGGAAAGAAATAGGTGGGAAAACCAGGTTTACTGTTCACCTACAATTCACCTATTTTACCATGTGTCAAAAATTAACGGATTAAACCCTACTTCCATAAATCATCTTAAATTGCATCAAAGTTTCGAGTAACAAGGCTCCTTGTCAACAAGCATTACGTTCACCATAGGAATTGATTTTGGGATATCCACTGACAAATGAGAATGACACGCGTCCTTCAAACAAACATACCAAATTGGGATTTTTACACTAAAATCAGTGCAAAAGAAGCACAAGGCTTCTAATAAGATGGGATTGCCATGCTGGCAATCTGTGTGATCCTTTTCATCCAACGGCTTAAAATCAAGATCCAATGATTGGATAGAGATGGATGGCCAAGATTAAAAGCTAGGGGAGCGTCTAAAGGACCTAGAAGCATCCACTTCTTGCCTATAAAAGGAGTCACTCACTCAGATAAAAAGTTGTTATCTAGTGTAGTAGTAGTGTAGAAAATAGCGTATTTAGTCATTTTAGCTTAATTGTAATCATTTTTAGCTTAATCTTTTAAACTTGATGTAATTTTCTTCCTAAAAGTTGTAATCAGTCTATCAATAAAAGTTTAGTTTCAAAGATGTTAAATTGTCAATTCGTGTTTTTACTTAAATGCATTATGGTTTAATAAGCTCTTTTGTACTCTCTTAAAAGCTCAATAAGCTCTCTAATTCACTAATAAACTAGTTATATACCACGTCTAAGATTTAAAGCCTTAACTGAGCTTATTGTTATCAAATCTCTCCCTATTTTACCTCAGCTTAAGTTGAAGGGGAAGCGGTTATGGATGGGCTTCGCGGTCTTATTCATTAGATAAGTGGTGCTTATTGAGTAGCTTTTAAAAGCATTATAAGCCTTGTTTGTGCAGAGGCTATTGTAAGTTCTTAAATCTCATTTTATAGCTTAAATTTTTACTTTAGTTTATTACTGCTTAATTACTGCTTATTGTAGTTTAGTATAGCTTAATTTTGCTTATTATAGTTGTTAGATGTTTATCTAGTTCACTCATTAGAATAAATCTCATTCTGCAAGTATTTGTTATCAAACAGTTTAAAAATCCAAAAATAGTAGCATAATTTGTTGGCTTATTGTTCTTGCTTATTTGATTGATGAAATCTATTAAGTAGATCTGAAATAAGCTAGATGTCATCTAGTATTTGCAGTTTGTGCCTTAATTCTCAAGTTTATAAGCTTAAAAATGGTATTGATTAATTTAAAGGGGTGTTTGGCATAAGACAGCACTAACTTTAGTTAGTGCTGTCAAAGGCCATTTGGTTCTTTGAATTGTGTTGAAATATCGAATTGAGGTTTATAAAGTTATGATTTAAAGCTCTTGTTAGGTCAATAAGCTTTTGACAAGCTTGTGAATTAATTGTATGAATCTGAGGTCATAACTCGGATCCATAAGCTCTTTGAGTTTTGATTGTTTCTAGAGGCTATTTCTAGTTAATTTGCTTTTGTTTTAGTGTTCTAAAGGTGTAGAAACAAGTTTTAAAGGACTGCCTCAATTGGTTTTGAGTTTTGATTACAAAAATTGCCAACTGCATCAGCTTTCAAAAACAGCCAAAAGGCTATTTTCATACTTAAAATTAAGTCACTTAAAGTTAGTTTTAGCTTTTGAAATTCATTGCACAAGTAGATTATAGGCCAAATTAGAAGGTTAGGGATTATTACAATTTAAATAGCTCATTTGAGTATCTGTTTAAGATCTATAATTTTGTCCTTTGTCTTTTCATAAGAAATTTTAAAAACCAAAAAAAAGTAGAATTTTGTCTGATCTAGTGTTTTCAATAGGATTTTTCATAGCTTAGATAGATTTCAAAATACTTTTCAACAGTAGATTTAGATAGATTATAGGATAGGCTTTCAAATGGTATAAGTCATTTCACCATAAGGATCTATTTGTTGGCTGAAAAATAAGCTCAAAAGTTGCTTCCATGCCTGTTTGGAAATCAGTTCTATACCATATAAGTGCTTAATTGCTTTTATAGCTTATGGCTTATTGTCTTTGTCTCATTCTTGCTTAGACTTTCTTATTAGGATTGTTTAAGTTTTTTTTTAACTTAGTTGGTTTTATTTTGAGCTTTTTCTAGCTTATTAGTCTTTTCAGTTAAAGTAAAACTTAAAAATCTCTTAAGATTGATCTGTCATTTTTAAGCTTAATTTCTGGCTTATTGCTTAATTTTCACAAAAAGTTGTTTTAGTAAAAAATGCTTATAACAAGCTGTTTAATAAGCTTGTTCAAAAAGTTTTGCAAAAGAAAAAAGGGTAGTAGGTGAAGTCTTGGGTGAGACAAGGTGCTCGACCTAGAGACCTCAACCCATTCTTTAACCCTTTTTAATTCACTCACCAAAACATTGCGCCCTTGGGGATCTTTTACGTCACCAAGGTGTCAAACACAATTCATTTTAACCCTTTTTTTGTCCACACATTTTTTATATAAGCACTTGTCGGTGACTTAAAGTGAAGAGATTTCCTGTTATTTTGTTTTGCTTTTCAGTAGTTCAATTTTTTGCTATTAGTCTGATTTAGCTTTTTTTAGGTATTTTTATTAGATTTTTTTATGCTTTGTTTTGTTATTTTGTTTTTCATTTATAGATTTAAAATTTTTTTAAAAATTCATAAAAAATAAAATAAAAATCAAAAAAATAAATTTCTTTTTCTAAAAGTCATTTTTAGTCTTTTAGCATATAGGAAAATTAGTTTGGCCCTTTTTGGTTCATTTTTGCTCAATTTAGATTTTAGGTTACGTTTTATAAATCCCGTTAAAGTTTTTGAGCGTTTTCTTGTATTTGATTTTTATGTACCTTTACTTGCCCACTAGTAGGATTTTAGAAATCAAAGAACTTAGAACCATTCAAATCATTGTTCCAATTAAAAAGGTCTCAATTCATAATTTATATGGGGTATAAACGGGACCGTGATCATCTTACCGTTAACGTACGATATTATTGTGAGATTTTCTCAATTACCTTTGTCCTCACGGGTAATTTTAGAATTTCAATACTTTTATATTATACGTATTATTATAATTGATTTTCAAGCGATCAAATTTTTTGGCGCCGCTGCCGGGGAATTGTGTTAATGATTCTCTCGTTTAAATTTGTCGATCGTGATTTGGAGAACCTTTCGTCTTCGAAAGTTACGTCTTTTGAAAAAAAATCAAAAAAAAGTAAAAAAATTATTTTCCTTTTTCTTTTTACTATATATAGAAGTTAAATAAATAAATAAAAATACAAAATATTTGCTCTTCTTGATTTTTCGATTTTTATTGTGTTCTCTTAAATACTAAAATACACAAATGCAATTTAATTCTCTTACTAGAAAATTTGTGAAAATCCATTAACAAGTTCCCAAACCAAAGATTCAAAAAAGTAACCGTCTTGTGTCACTTACGAAAAAGGCGCACCTCTTTTGTGAAATAAGCTATTAGGAGGGTTGTTCCACGGAACTACGACCCGAAGGGACAAACGTTTTTAAGGCGATTCGCTCCCACTACGTCCCCCGTTTGCAAGTTTCACTTAAGGGAGTTACCCTAAGTTTGTTGATTATTCGGTGAAACAAAAATATTTTTTGTGTATATATTTTCTCTCCTCGTTTGTTTTGTTTAGTGCATGCGCACTAGAAATTCCCATTATCCAAATAATTCACCCGTAACCATTCTGAGACGTCGAAATAGAAGACGTGCTCCAAACATAGTCGAACCCGAGCTTCGTACTATCGTTGAAGTTGCACCAATGGCGGATAATCGAACAATGGAAGAGCTACTCCAAGCACCCACGGAAGGGTATGGAGAAGCTATCGTCATACCGGAAATTAATGCGGATCATTTTGAGATTAAGACAAATTTGCTACAATTAGTTCAAGCTAACCCATTTCATGGTTTTGAGAGGGAAAATCCCCATACTCATATTAACAATTTCAAAAGGATTACCTGGACTTTGAAATTTAGGGATGTGTCGAATGATGTGATTAAACTCATGATGTTTCCTATTCCCTCGAGGGGAATCTAGGATTTTGGTAACGATAAAGAAATCCTAATTCAATCTTGGCTTGGGAGGATCTCGTAACCCAAATTCGTGAATCAATTTTCCTCCCTCGAAGACCAACTTCACTAAAAAAATGAACTCTCTCGTTTTACCTAGAAAAAAAAAAAAAAAATTCGTTTGAGTGTCATTCAGTGGAAGCATGGAACGATTTATGGAAAATGCTTAGAGATGTCCAACTACAGATTTACGAGTTAACCCAAATTATGATTTTTTCTATATTATGGTTTAAATGATAACGATCAAGACTCCTTAATGTAGCGGCGGGTGGAATTTTTGAAGTATGACTACTAGAGAGGATTTGATTATAATTGGAGAATTAAATCAATAAGTTCAATTATTCACAAACAAACGGAAGTTTCTAGGGTGAATTCGATTCTAGAGAAGTTATTCTATAGCAGGATGAGAGATGCTTAAGCTTGCGGACACAAATTTCCAAACTTATTGAGATTGTTTCTATAAGAAAGTTGTCGCTCCTGCTACGGTTAAAGCTGGTTGAGGAAAAATGTGGCTCTTGTGGTGGTGCTATTGCTTATTTCACTAATTGTCCTAATACCGATAGCAATCAATCTAGTATTTGTGAGGCAACGGGTACTTACAATCAAGTAGCCCCTCCAAACCGTGTTAGTAACCACATGGCACCACCCGGTTTTGCTCCGGTGCAAAACAATGGTCAAAATAGGTATAATCAAAATCAAGGTCAAGGGAATAATTTTAATCGGGGAAATAATTTTCATGGTAATCAAGGTTTTCAAGTTTCAAATAATCATGCTCCAAATTTTCAAAATCAAGGATTTCAAAACCAACATTTTCAAGTTCCTAATAATCAAGTTCAACAAGGAGTTCCAAATGAGTTTTCAAATTATATGAAATCTAATGACCAAATGATGAGAAACATGCAAAATCAAATCAACTCGTTGAAAGGAGACTTTAAGAATGAAATTCAAAATACAATGAAGACTCAACAAACCATCTTGATGAATCAACAAAATGCTTTTCAAAATAATTTGCAAAATATGTTAAGTGGATTTTTCCAAAACCAAGCCTCAACTTCGGGTACTCTTCCGAGTAATACTATTCCTAACCCGAAGGGTGAGATGAAAGCAATCACTACTCGAAGTGGTGTTGCTTATGAGGGACCCTCGATTCCTACTAATCCTTCTCCAAAAAAGGTAGTGGAACGAGAAACCGAGGAGACAACGGATAAGGAGCAAACTAATTTCTAAGGAAGTACCGCTCACATCCAACCTTCGGTTATTCCCAGTCCTATTCTGAAACCCGATATTCCGAGGACGTTACCTAAGCCTAATATTCCATATCCTTCTCGACTTAACCAATAAAAGTTCTGTGAAAAATCTAATGCTCAAATGATGAAGTTCCTTGAAATTTTTCAAAAGATTCATTTTGATATGAGTTTTGCGGATGCTTTGCTTCATATGCCCAAGTTTGCCCCTATGTTTAGAAGCTTGATTAGTAACAAGGAGAAATTGTTTGAACTTTCGAGTACACCTTTGAATGAGAATTGCTCTGCGGTCCTCCTTAAAAAGCTTCCCGAAAAGCTTGGAGACCCGGGCAAGTTCCTTATACCTTTTAATTTTCCCGGAATGGTTGAATGCTCCGCCTTGGCCGATCTCGACGCTAGCATTAACCTTATGCCTTTGTTCGTGTGGAAGAGACTTTCTCTTCCCGAACTTACCACCACTCATATGACTCTTGAACTTGCGGACCGGTCGATTACCCATCCAAAAGGTGTCACCGAAGATGTTTTCATCAAAGTGGGGAAATTTCATTTTCAGGCCGACTTCATAGTAGTTGATTTTGATGCCGACCCTAGAGTTCCTCTTATATTTTATAGACCTTTCTTAAGAACATCTCGTGCTCTTATTGACGTTTATGGTGAAGAAATTACACTTAGGTTTAATGATGAAACAATTACGTTTAATCTCGGGCAAACTTCGAGATACTCAAGTGATCATTATGCAGAATCGGTTAATCAAATCGATATAATTGATGTTGCTTGTGACAAGTATTCTCAAGAAGTGCTTCGATTTATGAATAGTCTCAAAAGTGGCAATCCCACTTCTACGGACCCGATAATTACTACTTCATTTCTTTCCCTCACTCCATTTGAGGGAGGTGATTTCATTTTAGAAGAAATTGAAAATTATCTTTCTAATGGATCGATTTCACCGGAAATTGATTATGTTGATTGTGATCCGGAGGGAGATATTTGCTTGATTGAAAGATTATTAAATAATGACCCGTTTCAACTCCTTCCGATGGACCTTAAGCAAGTAGAAGTGACCAAGGCAAAATCTTCAATTGAAGAGCCTCCGGAATTAGAGTTAAAAGATTTACCATCTCATTTGGAATATGCTTACTTAGAAGGAACCGATAAGTTACCCGTGATTATTGAATTTTTTTTAAAAGATGATGAAAAAGAAGCCCCTTAAAGGTGCTTAAATCACATAAATGGACCATTGCTTGGAAAATCACCGACATCAAGGGTATTGGAATCCCTCATTTTTGGTACTCACAAAATTGATGGAGGATGATTATAAACCCACGGTACAAAGTCAAAGACGGGTTAACCCAAAATTTCACGAGGTAATCAAAAAGGAAGTTCTCAAACTCCTTAATGCCAGAATGATTTACCCGATCTTCGACAGTCCGTGGGTAAGCCCCGTGAATTGTGTACCCAAGAAAGGCGGTATAACCGTTGTTGCTTATGAAGATAATGAATTGATTCCAACACGATTAGTTACCAGGTGGAGAGTTTGTATTGATTATAGGAAATTAAATGAAGCTACTCGTAAAGATCATTTTCCATTGCCATTTATGGACCAAATGTTAGAAAGATTAGCCAGAAATGTGTTTTATTGTTTTCTAGATGAATTTTCAGGGTATTTTCAAATCCTAATAGATCCCCAAGACCAAGAGAAAACCACTTTTACATGCCCTTATGGAACTTTCGCTTACCGTCGCATGCCATTTGGCTTGTGTAATGCTCCTGGTACTTTCCAAAGGTGTAAGATGGCCATATTCCATGATATGATCAAAAAGACTATGGAAGTTTTTATGGATGATTTATCGGTTTTTGGGGATAGTTTTGCTACTTGCCTCTCCAATTTAGACAAAATGCTAAAAAGGTGTGAAGACACGAATTTAGTTCTAAATTGGGAGAAGTGCCATTTTATGTGTAGATAAGGAATTGTGTTAGGACATAAAATTTCAAAGTCCGGGATTGAGGTCGATCGAGCAAAAGTTGATGTTATAGCTAAGCTCCCTCATCCGACTACCGTAAAAGGTTTTAGGAGTTTCTTAGGTCATGTCGGTTTTTACAGACGATTTATCCAAGACTTTTCAAAAATTGCTAGACCTATAACTCACCTTCTTGAGAAGGAAACACCGTTTGGTGGTTTTCTCCAAGAGTGTATGATGCTTTTGAGACTCTTAAAAAGAAGCTTACCGAAGCTTCGATCTTAGTTGTCCCTGATTGGAACCTACCTTTCAAACTTATGTGTGATGCTAGTGATTTCGCGATTGGTGCGGTTTTGGGACAACGTAAAATGAAGCATTTTCAGCCTATACATTATGATGCAGACAAATGACCGAAGCTCACAAACATTCCCATACACTAAGACGTGAAAAATAATTGCTTGCCGTAGTTTATGCTAACTCAAATTGAAAAGTTTCGGCCATATCTCGTCTTATCCAAAAGTATAGTATATACGAATCACTCGACTCTTAAATACCTTCTTAGTAAACAAGATGGTAAGCCGAGATTGCTCCGGTGGGTTCTCCTCCTACAAGAATTTGATATCACCATCCGTGATAAAAAAGGAACGGAGAACCTCGCGGCCGATCATTTATCTAGACTTGAGAATCCTCATAAGTTCTCGATCCAAAGGAAATAAACAAAAAATTTCCTCTCGAGACACTTAATATGGTGACTTCTCGTGGTGACCCAAGTACCCCGTGGTTTGCCGATTATGCAAATTACCATGCGGGGAATTTCATTGTCAAAGGAATGTCAACTCAGCAGAAAAACAAATTTTTCAAAGATGTCAAACATTATTTTTGGGACGACCTTTTTCTATTCAAAACCTGTGCGGATCAAGTGATAGGGCAATGTGTTTCGGGCCAAGAAGCTATCGACATCCTCACAGCTTGCCATAGTGGACCCACCGGGGGACATTACGGTGCCAACTACACCACCAAAAAGGTTTTTGATTCAGGATTTTATTGGCCAACAATCTACAAAGATGCCCATGAGTTAGTCAAAAACTATGACTCGTGCCAGCATCAGGGAAAAGTTTCACAGCGTGATGGGATGCCTCAAAATTTCATCCAAGTATGTGAAATCTTTAATGTCTGGGGCAAAGAATTCATGGGACCATTTCCGTTATCTAGAGGAAATAAATACATACTCGTAGCCGTTGATTACTTATCCAAATGGGTTGAAGCCAAGGTGCTCCCTACTAACGATGCTAGAGTTGTAGTTAAGTTTTTGAAATCTCTTTTTGCCCGATTCGATACACCAAGAGCTATTATAAGGGATCGTGAGACCCATTTCTGTAATGATAAATTTGCTAAAGTAATGTCTAAGTATGGGGTCACTCATCGTCTTGCTACCGCTTACCACCCTCAAACGAGTGGTCAAGTTGAAGTGTCGAATCATGGGTTAAACCGTATTTTAGAAAGGACAGTTGGAGAAAACCGTGCCTCGTGGTCCGATAGGCTTGATGACGCTCTATGGGCATTCCATACCGCTTATAAGACACCAATTGGTTGCACCCCTTACAAGCTCGTGTATGGAAAGTCGTGTCATCTACCTATCGAATTAGAGCATAGAGCGTATTGGGCATTAAAACATGCTAATTTCGATCTTAAAACCGCGGGAGATCACCAGAAGCTGCAACTTAATGAACATAATAAGCTTCGTGATCAAGCTTACGAGAATTCTTTGATTTATAAGGAGAGGACGAAGAAGCTTCACGACTCAAAGATCAAAAATCTCATTTTCAATGTTGGTGATCAAGTCTTGCTTTTCAACTCTCGTCTAAAGATATTCTCGGGGAAGCTTAAAACCCGATGGTCCGGCCCTTTCACTATAACCGAAGTTTTTCCATATGGCACTGCAAAATTATCTCATACCGACGGATCAAACTTCAAAGTGAATTGCCACCGACTTAAGCACTACTTCGGAGGGGACACACCGCCAACGGTTGTCCCGGATCTCCAAACTTTCCCTAAGGACGAATGAATTCAGGGATCGAGTCAAGCTATGTGACTCGGTTACCAAAAACAAAGCGCTTCGTGGGAGGCACCCCATGCTTATCCATTTTCTATTTTCTTTCTAGCTTCTAATGTGTTGTGAGGAGGCTTGTACTCTTCCGATCTTTGTGTTTGTTGTTTGTACTTGTGATTGTTTGCAGGATTGACCCAAATTTTCTGAAGACTCTCGTGTTCGGTGTTTTGTCCCGGTCCACTCGAGCTTCCTAGCCTTTGCTTGCCATTAGTTTGGGGAAATCCGATATCTTAAAGATTATTATCGACTAACATTTATCTTTTAGCACACTTAATAAACGGCTTAAGATATTTGTGATACTTTCTTCATGTTTGAGTTATGCATTCGACCTTTTTGAGTTCTAGTATGGGGTTTTTAAGTCTTAGGCTAGGAAACATTGAGGACAATGTTTGATTTTAGTATGGGGTAGTATATCTTCGATATGATCTTGCCTACCTTTGCCCTTTGTTCTCACGTACCCCATTTTTCCACAAAAATTTTCAAAAATATGAAAATTTTAAAATTTTCAAAATAAAATAAGTGTTTTTGTCACAATTTTGACTTTCCCGCTGGGTAGAATAAGAGTAAATTATGACCCGATCGAGCGTGTTAAGCTCTAGCTTGTTCCTTAACTTTTAGGCTAAGCGTTTGCGGAAATTCGCGAAGAACGAAAAATGATAGAGTTAAGTATGAGTAGGATGCTAAACAAGGATTAGTTGGAAATCTTAAGAGCTCATGTATGTAACTTGTTGCTTTTTCTCCCATAAGCTCCTAATCGGATTAATATACGTGCTGTTTTTTGAGATTAAACTTAAATCAACAATTTTTATGTAATATATAGCAAAAAATTTAGTCTTAGTTCAAATTTATACTTGAATTTTTCAAAAAGAAGTCTTCTCTATATAAAAAAAATGAAAAAAAATGATGATAAAATGATAAAAAAAATATATAATAAGTTGTGGGCTGATAAAAGTTTACTACCTCTTGCCGGCTCACAACCGATGTGGTAGTCTTCTAAAAGAAAGCCCATAGTAAGAATAAAAATCCGAGACTGATAAAAGTTTGCTGCATCTTGCCGGCTCACAACCGATGTTGCAGCCTTCTAAAAGGTCGAGGGTTACAATTGCATAAATGTTAATATTAAGTTTAAATTAATAAATAGATTTCTTTTTGTTAAATTCAAATATGCTTTTGAACTTTGACTATTCTATTTTATAAGCTATGAATATTCGGGAAACCTGAGAGTTTTTGAAACCTAAGGTCCGTGAGTCCCGATACTAGTCTCTGTGGGGTGTCAAAAGCCTGTCACTTAGCCGCAAGTTTATCAGATGATCGATACGCCGTATTCAATAGAAGTGAATACGCCGTATTAATCAGTTTGAATGAATACGTTGTATTGGACAAAAAGCTGGATACGCCGTATCCGATGGAAGTGGATACGCCGTATTCAGCTATTGACCATAATAGTGTATTAGCAAAATAATTAAATACGCAAACAATTAAACACAATTATATACAAGCAAACAATTAAAGATAAATATACAAATTTTACAGAATATACAAGAATATACACTAATCTAAATTACACTACTCCTAAGGGTTAGATCTAATCTAATCTTAAAAACCAAAATATCAAATAAAAATCAAGATTAATTTTCACTCCTTGGCAAAGGCGCCAAAAACTTGTTGTGTCATTGTGTGGTGTATACTTTATTGATTCAAGTTTTAAATTTATATTTTGCCGACTAAACCAAAAACAACACTTTAACGAGTAGTGTACCCGATTAGTAGTAGTTTTGTGGTAAGTAGGGTGTCGAACACTTGAAGCAAGGTTAAATGTATCAATTTAATTAATATTTTGGTTATCTAATTGATATGTGTGAAAACACATATCTGTTTTATACTCAAAATGACCATTAAAATACCAAAATTATGCATAAAACGCTTGTACATTGCTTGTTTTGTCTTTATGATTGTGTAGGTACGGATATAGCAAAAATCGCAAGAAAACGGTTAAACCGGACAAACACGGACACGAGAACGGATAAAGAGTGTACAAGAGCCGGAAGTTTGCTATCAAAGGTCAAAAAGTCAACTCATGGTCAACCCTGGTCAACCACAAGAAGACAAATCTTTCAAAAATACCAAAATGTCCTTAATGTTAAATCAAAATTCATAAAAAGCCCCTAAAACCGTTATCTTTTTATTAATAAAAGATAACGGTCGTTAAATTCCTTATAAAACCAAATCCTTATACCTGTTAACTTGTCCCGGCCCAATTCCTTTTCTTTTTTATAAACCCAGGTCAAAGCCCACTTTACCCCGAGCCAACCCTGGTAAAAAAGTCAAATTGGTAACAAATTTACCCGCCCAATCCCTTTTACTATTCATTTGTCCCCCACCTTACTTCCCCTGCACCTCACCCATACCCAATCCGTACACCCACATTCTCACATGCCAACATCAATTAAATTCTAGGGTGGCAATCCGAGTGAGCACGCATCAAATCAAGGGCAAAGATTGGATTTCGAGGGAATTAATCAAAAAGGGACAGCTTGGATTATTACTTGGGCCTCGCTCCTTATCTTCTCTCACAAAAGAAGCACAAGCCAAGCTCTAGATCATTCTCCTAAAGCTTATAAATAGAAGGCTTCATCCTTAGAATTATAGCATCTAGAGTAGTTTTTAGTTTTAGTTTTAGCTTATTTTTAAGTCAAATTTAGCTTATTTCTGTCTTAAAACATTGTAATTTCCTTTCAAATGCTTTGTAATCTCCTTTTATATTAATGAAATTTTAATTCATCTTTTAATTCTCTTTACATTGTCATTTTACCTTAAACTGCTCAAATAAGCTCTTATCTTACTCAAATAAGCTATTATGTTCTTAATAAGCTCTTATTAAGTTCATTTGAGTCTCTGAGCTTGAATTGAACATTAATGGATCATTAATTTTACTTAAACCATAAAATCAGCTTAATACCTTTGCTTATGGAAATGGGAGCTT